>JAQIUQ010002387.1:0-24271 GCA_030378365.1 Hybognathus amarus | reverse complement strand
AATACCTTCAGCCTTCTAGTTTGGTGCTTCTGATGTTCATTTTCAGCAGAGGCCAAATCATTCTGAGAAAGATTGAGCTGAAAGACTTTAATTTCAGAATATTTGTGATTGAGCCTTCTGTAAGTTGGCTGAACACTACTGTTTATCAGAGAATATGGCAGTCTTTTACTTGATATTGGCTGATGTATTCTTAACTACTGATGCACATTATTATCTACCATGCTGATGTGAATTAAAAGATTGCATCATGCCACCAGATTGCTGCAGAGGTCATCATGAGCACTGACCTGTAACTCTAGTGACAGGTGCCATAGCTCTATGACAAATGTATTTCTATTTGCATGAAAGGCCAATTGCAGCAAGTACTCAGCAAGATGGTTAATTGGACTAAAGAAATGGGGGTAACAAATAGGGTGGGAGCCTGAGTGAAATTTTCTCAAGGTATCTCTCTCTCTCTCTCATTGAATAGGCCATTCAGGCGCGTCCCGCGTGAACTAGGCGAAATATGGCGGCGTCTGTTGCTGCATGGGGCGTGCGTGGCCTGTCTAAAATTGTGTAAGAAATATACTAAACAGACCTCTTAGATTTGTGATATTTAGGTTTTCCTCTGATTATTTTTTTGGTGACACAGAGTGTGTCTTGTGATTCTCTATCAGTTGCTGTCCTTTGGACTACCATAACGACCATACTGCAGTACGGTATTCTAAAGGTACTCACTCACAACTAGTATCACTTTTCTCTCTGTAAAAAAAACAAACAGTTCTCAGAACAAGATGGCATGACTGCATGTGTGTTTGTTTCTTTCCATTCATGTGCGTAAATGCGACACCAAGAAAGTCAAATGTGTGTCATTAATTCAATAACCAACTAAAGAATTGGTTCTTGAATGAAAAATGTACAAGTGTAATGTTACACGTACATTACTGCTGAAGTAGTATAATTACCATCATGCCTACTGTGATTATTCATGTTCAGATACTATTTTATGTGTCAAAATCTGAATTCACTTGTGACGTTGACAGCTTATCAGTATCAGCTCATTTTTAGATCAGAGGACACCCACTCTAAGACAAATTAAAATACACAAGCAGAGCCAGCTCTAGGGAAATGACCCCGTTCCTATGTCCGAAATCACCCAGTTACTCCATTATATCATGGATCTATAGTGACTCACATTTCCTAGTGCTCTCCAAATGTATGATGATTATTACTACCTATATAGTACACTCAATGTGTCCCAAATGCAGTTTTTTGATGGTCACTAGCCTAAGCCTATTAATCCATCATGCATTGCGCTAATTTGATTGATTAAAAATGGTATAATGGTATATCTAAATTAGCAACCATTATGTAACAAAAACAGCAGAAAACACTTTGAGTTTTGATTTTGAGGAAATAAGGTCGATGTGATATATTTGGTTTTGAATCTCAGCCAAGGGAGCCGCTAACAGCTAACGCGGATTGGTGGTTGAGACCCAGAGAAGACCGAATCGGAGTGCATGTCAAAATAATGTATTTTATCTATATGCTAAGTGAGCTCACTGTGTGTCATGCTCTGTTTCTGCCAAACATCATAGGTCAGGAGTAGTGCTTTAGAGTGGAGATTCGGGACACAGCACATGCTTTGAGAAACACACCTGAGATGGCCATGCTACCCGCCAATTGAGTTATCTGCAATGGCCTGGTCTCAAGCTAATGAGCTGGACATCATGACATTAGAGTTAGTGACAGGTAGAAACTAAACCATAAGAAGGTTAGAGGGTAAACATCAACAAGACACAAGAAATGGAGCTGCAGGTAGATATAATGGGCCATGAAGAATACTGCATAGAGCTGGAACAAAGAAGCAGGCAATATCCCTTGAAGGGCTTCCAAGAAGATATGATGGCAACAGATAACCAAACTTAGGCTAACAAATTAACGTTATTCACATCTAGATGGAGAAATATTAACAGATTTACAAAGGCACAATGTAGGCCAACAGCACATATTTCAGATCAGGAGACACTTCTGGTATTCAGTTGGTTTGTGGGATACTGAAACAAAAGCTCTTGTTACTTTCTTCCAGACAAAACATTGACAGAGTCATGTTTGCTGTAATTGAAACGGTGAGAGTTTACATGAACTCTGAACATCTTTCTCCTAAAGTCTCTGGTGTATAGCTCAAAGTTGTTACCAGGATCTTCCTCAGGGTCTGGTACAAGTCCTTTATAAAGAGGAAGAAGAAAAAAACATTATACTTGATGTAGGTAATGTCTCAATAATTAATCCATCCAGCTGATTAAATATGTCACAAAATTAACCTCAAAAGAGTGATGTGTTTATCACATATGAATGGGTTTTTCTTTGATAATGTCCAGCTGAATATTACATTGATTTACAGTTCCAACTGCATTTAATTCTATATTGTTACATACAGGCCTTTAGTCTGGGCTAATGGCCCATACAGTGACCCAATTTAGAGAAAGGCACATGAACTTCTTTTCTCTATAGCCCCACTCTAGCCCATTGCAAAGACAAATGAATTTCAATAATGTTACTTGCTTTAACCCTCTTTGGTCTTTTAACCAAATAAAACCAAAGAATTTAAATATATATTTTTTTGATCACAGCTTCCTACAAGGATCTGGAGTTAGTAACTGTGGTATTTGATATATGAACACCAAAAAAAATTGGGGGGCAGATGATAGTCTAAGTGATTGTTGGATAGTAACACTTGGTGTTGGTCCAAATGGACACACATGTGAAAATCAAATAGAAATGGCAAACTGTTTTTTTTTTTTTTTTTCATTACAATGTACAAATAAGCAAATACAAAAAAAGCACACAATCCAAAAAAAGCACACAACAGTGAAGGATAAATATTATAAAACATAAAAAGTCAAAACAGACACATCAAGAACACACCACACACAAACACACTTTATACAAACACACAAAGAAATAATCTGCATATATTCTGCATTTTTAAATCCTCATTTATCCACCAGATGGAATCCATCTCCTTTCAAAAATTGCTTTTTTATGAGGCCTAGGCTAACTCTAAATGAAATACATTAAGATATATATATATATATATATATATATATATATATATATATATATATATATATATATGTATATATATATAAATAGTATTATATAGTTTATATATATATATATATATATATATATATAATATTTTTATTTGTTCAATGGGGGGAGATTGGTACATAATTCATAATATAATTATTATTAATATATATTAAATATGATTTTTTTTTTTTAAATTGTTAGAAACCCAAGAGAAAATATCATAAAAACAATCTAAAAAAAATATTGTTTATTTTTAAATATGAATCCTGCCTTTGAGTGATATACCCAAACTACCAAGTGTCCACCCAAGAGTGAAGGCCAACACGACAAACAAAAGGGTGTCTAACTCAGTTTACTCTCATATGACTGGTCATGAACAAAACGAATATGCAAACAAAATGGGACTTCTTCCATCTCCCTGACTACACATTAACCAGGAGAAAAGCAGTTTCGGACAAAAGTGGTAAAATGTATCTTCAGTGACAAACATAACATGTGTAAATTCAGGGCACAGTTGACGGGAATCGGAATGTTTTGTTGTACTCTGGCCGTTGACTACCCATACAATATTTTTTCCGAAAATAAGGTCCCATGGTGGTGAGCCGGAAGGGAGGTGTCCAGGTCTCGTATAGCAGCCAAAAAATGCAGCGAGGGCTCGCAAGCAGGAGAGGGGCGTAAGTGGGCATTTTGGGCGATGTGGAGTCTTTATATGGAGTAGAAGGTCTAAATGAGCTCTATACAATGGTGCTATTGTTGAGATCAAACTGTATTGAATAAAGCAACAAAAGCAACAAAAAGGTGTATGTTGGCAGTATATGATATTTTGTTATATTTTAAATTGTGTTGGAACATGTTCATGTTGTTAATATGCCATATTCACTTTTTACTCAGATACTCAGTTCAGTGTACCAAGTATGCCTGTGGTTGCAAAAGTATTATTGTGGTTTAAGGCTAATAGTACAGGTGATTGAAGTGTGGTCGAAGTTTTGTTTTGTCTCTCCTGTTAAAGTTTGTCGAAAGCCACTTGCAGCCCTACTGGCTCCGAGCCCTGCATTCTAGCCAACGGCAGCATTTGTAAATAAAAAAATCAAAAAAACACCCGCAGTAATGTAAAATGTCATTACAATTTAAAATATTTTGAATATTTTCTGTCTTTTGAATGTATTTAATTTGTCGACCAGTCCAGGCCTCATTACTCCAGTCTTCAGTGTCACATGATCCTTAATAAATCATTACTAATATGATGACGATTTGCTGCTAAAGAAATGTTTATTTTTATTGTTATTATTGTCAATGTTTATTATTTATTAAAGCGGTGATTAAGTTCCGCCAAGGTGGATTTTTGTACCAATTTTGTCTGTACTGACAGCAGTCCAAATGTACAAAAAAAACCCGAGCTCAATGTTAAAATTGACTGGAGTTTGCTGAATCTGATGAAAAAGGACCAACTATGTTGTTATTATGCACATAGAATGTGGCTTAGGGTTTAATTTTTAATGGTGCATATCAAGCGTCTTCATTCATTTCTTTTGAAATGCCTTTTCAAAACCTTTTTGCAGCTCAGATTTAAAGCATTAGCTTAAAAGTTCCTATTTGCCCTTATGGCTGTGTTACTTTGTATCTCAGGCTGTAAATGTTATACCCATAAACAAGTCTGCTACGGACCTGAAATGCAGATCGCAGCCCGCCTTGATCGATGATTGCAGACGAGTGACTACGCTTTCAAAAAGGCTTGACGTTGGAGTTGTGGAGCATGTCTGAGGGAGAATGATGGGCCTTTTTTTCCCAGAGGTGAACACAGCCTTAGAATGTGACAAATGCGTTTCCGGGGAGCAGAATAACAAAACAAAACAAAATTGTTAATCAAAATGCAGATAAAAACACTCTTTGCATGATTTACAGGCACCAGGGCTGCACCCTTTTAATATAAACAAGGACAAACGGAAAGGGACACCATTGTTTACAACCTTCCCAAAAATAACTTCAAATATCACAGAAATTATACAAGTAGCTAAAATAAGGTACCCAAAAAACCTAAGAATTAGAGACATAAACCAGAACAACCTCAGTGAATATGCTATCTACCAGTGATACTGTGCAAAAACATTACAGCAAGCATACTGTACATGCTAGGGTTTCTATTTTTTATCCAGTGTTAGTTTAACAATCATATATATATTATATATATATATATATATATATATATATATATATATATATATATATATGAAGATTCAGATGCAAAAGCCTCTAAATGCCATTTGAGAATTTTCTTCTAAGATGACAATTTTTATCAAACTTATATATTGAAGTTCAGTAATTTCACTTAAATGACAATTAATAGGTAATCTTCATTGCCATTTCAAGTGAAATTACTGAACTTAAAGTGTACAAGCTTGATGAAAATACATAATTAGAAGAAATTTTAAATGGCAGCTTTTGAGAGCTTTTGCGTCTGAATCTACTTCATAGTGTGTGTGTGTGTGTGTGTGTGTGTGTGTGTGTGTGTGTGTGTGTGTGTGTATATATATGCGTAGCTAATGTAGCTAATGCTTCAAGCGCATTTCTATTTCACAGAGGAAGCACAATACAGGAACAAAATAAATAAATATATATATATATATATATATAATCTTTTTTTGTTCCTAGATACTTCTGTATGTGAAATAAAAATGCAGGCTTTAATGTGCACTAGTTCATATCTTTTCGTCATATAGCTTAAAAAAATGTACTTGCAAATACTTGTATGTTTTAAAAAGTACTTTGTAATGTCAAATACAAATTTTGCTTAATTTGTTTTAATAATCTTGTGTCATGGGTTAAAGTTACACTCATTGATAAGCTAACTTACATAAAGCACATGTAACGTGCTTGATAATAATTTTAACTGCCAGTTTAAATATTTTCAAGTGTATACATTGAAACTTACTTAAAAATGTTCAGTAGCTTGCTCAGTCACCTACATTCAACAGTACACTTTAACCATATTTTACAAGACAATAAGAAATAGATTATGAAAATAATAATTATTAAATCCAAAGTGGATCAAAAAGCACTCTTTAGTTCAACTAACTGCATCTTAATATAAAATGTAAAGTAATATATTTTCTTTTAATTGTGAATAACATGCAATAAGTGTCCAGAAACATATTTTAAAGAGATGTACATCAGTCTCTATTTTAAAAGTATGCTTACTTAAAAGTATCCTTCATTTTACCAGTCAATATAGAAATACAATATGTGCTGTCATTGAACTCAGGTTTAATTCTACATTTTTGAATTAAACAATTATAAATTAACTCCAATTCGCGACCTTGCTTCGAATTCCCAATTTATGCCTAACGTTCAATTCAATTAATTATTTCAGGGCAGGGTCAAAGAAAAGTTTGGCTGACCTTGCTGACCAGCAGACTTACTGAAGGGAATACTCCTTCTGTCAGCAAATACTCCTTTTGTCACAGAAATTGCTCCATTTGCAAGATTCGTCATTTTTTAGAAAGTGAAGACACACTTTTGGACCGCCAACGGTACACTACTCATCTTAAAACTCAACGCGGTATGCCAAGGACACTTTGCGGTAGCCGCTTCTAACGATTCAGTGTCATCAGCGGTTTCTTCTTACGAGTCAACGGACTGTGAATCTGAGAACGTCAAGAACTCGAAATTTGAACTTTTGAACAATTCCAGGAAAAACCAAAAGTTCAGTCCAACTTTTAAATGAAATCTCAATTACTGGATACCAGACTACCTAATTGAACCCAGCACTTATATCTATAGATAGTTTGTACAAATGTTGAATATTGTAGTTTACCCTTTTTTAAGGGGTTTATACCTATATGCAATGGTTGTGTGTTTTTTTAATTACTTTTTATTTTTATTTTGAGCAGTGTATGTTTTAAAGGCTAAAAAATGTGCAATAAAACAATTAACTTTAGGTAAAATAAAGCACCAGTAGTTTTTGTGCCAATGCACAGAACAGTCAGCCATTTAAAAAATGTATAAATCTATTCATGTATGCTGCTTGACGTCTTGTACAATGGAAACACTTAATTCAAATGTAAACAATGGAAATAATAAGAGACATTATGCTGCAGTGCATAGAGGTCATGCTAATATGACCCTGGACAGTGTATTTGTACATGGAATAATACAATAACAAAAACAGAAAACATGCTTATGTTGTTGAGGATTATGTGACATGCTAATGTGGATCAATATGCCACAGATTTACAGTCGTGCTACTGAATTACAATGAAAAGATCCCATTTTTTAAAGTTAAGGGAACAAGTGAGAGTCCTTGGGATGGGGATTTGGGTTTTGTGAGTCAGTGCCAACCTCTGCTCTCATGGTTAATTAGCCTGACCCATCTGTTTACCTTCTTCAACAAACAACTTTTATAACAATAACTCCTTTTGGAAAATTATATGCACTTGCTAGTGCTTTCTTAATATTTACTGAAACTTTTGGTATAGAAACAGTTTTCACTCAGAAATGGTTATAAAAATGTCAAACAAATACAAAGAAATGGCAAGTAACATTGAATTAAATGTTTTAATGAAAACTTTAAGTACACAAACTGAACATGTACATGTCAACTAGCAGTCATTAGATTAGACAGAAGTTCAGTAAATAAAGTTAGAATGTCTAAAGTTGACCACCAAAGCCTTTGTTTTATTTACTCTATTTTACAGAGATCTAGTCGTACAAAAAGTATATTTCAAAAAGCCAAGTTTCACTGTAGCTATAGTGATAATAGCAGCTAGTTTTTACTGATTCAGGTTGTGTACCACACTGTAAAATGATGGTAAGTAACTTTAACAGTAAAAGACTGTAAAAATGCTACAGTGAAAAAACTGTTAATTGGTTAACAAGAAGTTTCCATGCTATATACGGTAAATAACTGAGACATAAATAATGGTACGTTTCAATGTAATTTTACTGTAAAATACTGTTAATTTACAGTTTTTGGAAGTTAAAAAAGAAGTCATTGTATAATTTACAGTAAAAAAAATGTAAATTGACCTTCCCACAATTCCCTGCATGACACTTCACATTTAATGTATTTTAACTGTTTCTCATAATTTTTCTTTAGTTATTTTTCTTAATCAGTTATGTACATTCAGGGTTTTACGTTACATTTAATGTTGTTAAATTAATACTTTATTGCATTTTTTAATTTCAACATGTTACCATGATGGTGTTTAATGTTTGATGTGAATGACACTGTGCAGCTTCTATATAATAGTATGAACTCTCTTGTGGAGGATCTGCTTATGATGAGCTTTGATTGATCATTTTGACTCTATTGCAAGCTGCAGATTGTTTGGCAGTCAGTGTATTACAAAACAAAACAGATATTAATACTTCAAAAGGTCAGTAAATTACTACTAACATTATATCAGGATAATAAAATACGGATTTATTGCTGTCTATGATTAAATACAGGTCAAAAGTCTGTAAAACCTAAAATGTTGCTACCAAATTTTAACAGGAAAACTCTGGTAACCACAGCTGCCAGGGTTTTCCTGGTAATGCGCAATTTTTTACAGCTAAAAACTACTTCATCAAATATAAAGATGGTCAAAAACAGGTACCATCAGAGAAATCCATTGAGCCAACAATTGATCCCAGCATGCATCATCTGGGGCCAGTTGTTCAAAACATTTAATCTGGATCAAAATGATCCAAATTTGGAAATCCCATTTTTCCCTTTCCAGAGTTCAGGTAATCCGATTCTTACTTTTTTATGCCGGTTTTTCAGAAGCAACATTGGACTGGATCACCTGAATCACAGATACACAGTTTTCAAGATTACCAAATACAATTACCAGTGCTCTAAATGGGACAACATATCACAATGTGGGCTACCAGCTCCGGATAGAACAGGTTGGAAGAGCCAACATGGGGTCACTGTAAGTGTTTCTTATTTTGAGTCAAAACTGGGGACAAAAAATATATATTTTTTTGTTTTTTCTTACTATACTGAATAGCTTAATTGTTAGCCTATGTTCTACTTTATCACTGTTACAGGCAACCACAAGTCAAGTACAAAATATAAATAAAAGTATGATGCAAATGTATTATTTGACCAATTTTAAAGTTTTACTACATTTTCTTCCTGAAATCCACCTTGAAATTCTACCCCTGTTGGGATCAGGATAATCCTGTTTTTTTGGATCAAAGTTATCCAAATCCCACTGACAAGTTTTGAACAACACAAACTGAAGGTTTCGATTCCAGATTAAAGACTGAGGATTGGATTCCCTGATCCAATCTGATTTCAGATTCCTTCTTTCCCTTTTGAACAACCCATTTTCAAGATTTGATCCAATCCAATAACCAAAATCAGATCAGATTACCTTTGAACAACTGGCCCCTGATAATCATAAATAACCAGTTTGAAACAGCTACAAAAAACATGCACCAACTTGACCAGCTGGAAAAGTCCGCTTTAACCAAAATATTTAGCAGGTTTGCTGTACAATCTTCAGCAATGAGAAGTAATACATAGCCCTATCCAGGTTTACAGTCAATAAAAGGCAATAATGTGACACAGAGTCTGCAGTCATTTGTTTTAAATGTTTTGTGAAAACCCAGAGCGTCTAAACCAACTTGAAAGAATTCCAGACCAAACAAAGAAAGGAATATGCAATGCTGGGTAAGAATATATCTCCACACCTGTCCATTTTAAATGGGGATTTTCATCTGAAGTACCACAGAGATTGCATTCGATCAGTGTGAAGCTTAAATGCAGATACTGATGCAATTTCTCTCTGTTGTTATGAGATGATGATAAAAGTGACTGCATCCACCCACAGCTCTAGCAGCCGAACAGAGGAGAAAAACTCAACTGCCACTCACCGCTAAGCCATGTTGCCTTAGGGTCGTGTGCCTTGAGCTTTCCATTGAAGATATCCTCAATCGTGACTTTCTTTTTGGAGGCCAGACTGTCATCCTCACCTGTGAGCAGAAGATTTGGACAATATTACAAGAGCAGACTAGAAAAGAGAAAGATTGTCAAGACAAACTGCTAGACAAAGTTTAAAATGATATAAATTCTTGAAAGGCTATACTGTAGTTTGAAGGTTACACAGGCTTTATACAAACAGACAGCTATTCTATCCAATGTTTTTTTTTTTTTTAAAGCACATCTAATTATATTTTATGTGCACTTGCATTAAACTTCAAATAATTTAAGTATTTAAAAAACAACATTGTGCAGTGTTTATCTCAGTAGTTGGCCCAGAGAATCTGCGAGCTGGCGTGAGTGAGTGGAGGCGGGGCTAATTAGCTTTCATGGTTCCGCGTATATTAAATGAAGGAAGGGTGTAGAGTTACATTGAAACTATTATACATTTTTTATAGGAACTTTTTGTTTTATATGTAATTTTTGTGATCAAAGACGAGTTTTAAGGGATAGAATTGTTGACTACAGCGGGACTTTAATTTAAATGTACTTTATCTGCAAGTTCATCATTACAAATGTCTGTCACAGTTGCAGAAAGTAAGAGAAATTGAGGCAGGATCTATATGCAGCAGTCACTTTATTAAATAGTAAAAACCTTGAGTAAAGGATTCGTCCTCTTCTGAATGGGGGCGGATAAGCAGCTCATTTGCATTTAAAGGGACACACACACACACATAAACGGTGCGTTTTTGCTCACACCCAAAAAAGGGCGAATTTGACAACAGGGTATATACAGTATTCCTTAAGTTAAATGTACTACTTTTTAATACCTTTTTTACTACCTTCAGAATTTTTTTTTAAAACCATCACGACACTGAATTAAGTGTTAAATGCAGTGACCTTTGTATTATTTACACAGATTTTGACATTTATAACATTTTCATTCATTTTTGTGTTAAGTGGATTGCAGCGACCAAAGTGCATTAGCTCCCATCCAGTTGACATTGATTTTTTTTTTACACACCAAACAAAAGAGGGAATGCATTGACATGGGACTGGATTTAATAGGGGAAACTGAGAAAATTTGACTAAAACGAATACTTTTAATAGGAAAATAAAAGCAATATATAGCCCTACATAGGCTAAATGCCTGTGAACGCTTTATATAAATACAAAATAGGTAGGTCTAAATCCAGGTGACTTATATCAGTGTTATATATAACCTATATATATCATCATATCGTCCAGCCCTAAAACATATAGCTTATAGTTGTTTTTTTTTGTTTTGGTCAGTGTTATTACCCAGCTATCAGAAAACTTGCATTTGCCCATGAAAACAACGATGGTTATCCAGTCGTTGAAGATATGCCTTGAAGCAAGTCTAAAATAAAACGTAAGCCAGCCACTTCTGTTGAGCGCTCAGTGTTCACAGATGATGTCGAACGACCACTGAATAATGACGTCAGCATCAAACACAGACAGAGACGAAAGATCTTTGATTGTGCCCAGATAAGCTAAAGCCCATATTTAAACGGACTGAACGCAAACACAGAATAGGACACCTGATAGTCTAAAAAATAAATAAATAATACCTAATTTTTAAAAAATAATACCTCTCAGACTACATTTTAACACTTTTAATGGCCTTAAATTTGACAATTTTGATTTATCACTTTTTAATACTTTTAAAACCCACGGACACAAGCAATAATAAATGATCTGGAGGGGTATTTTGAACTGAATTTTTTGTTCACATTCAGGGGACACCAATTAAATTACATCTTGTGAAAAGGGGCATTATATGTCACCTTTAAAGGATTAGTTCACTTTTGAAAAGCTTTTGCTGATAATTTACTCATCCCCATGTCATCCAAGATGTCCATGTCTTTTTCTTCCTCAGTTCGAAAGAAATTAAGGTTTCTGATGAAAACATTCCAGGATTTTCTCCATATAATGGACTTCAATGGGAACCAGACGTCCAAGCTTCAAAAGATCGTTAATAACAGTTTCAGATCGCAGCTTCAAATGTCTTTAAAACGACACCAGACGATGAATAAGGGTCTTATCATGCGAAACGATGGGTTATTTCAAAACTTATTCCAAAAATGTAACTTTTCTAAGGACAAATGGTAGCCTAGCTCTATTCTGGAGGCGCATTGTAACGTCACGTAATACGTAATTACGTTGAAAAGGTCACGGGCGACGTAGCTGGAAGTACAGAGTCAGTAAGTTGAACACATAGGTTGAACGTGCAAACTAACTCAAACGCCGTTTACAAAAAAAAAGGAATTAAAAGGTAAAATAACGATGTCGGACGATTTTGATTCTGTACTTCCGGCTACGTCGCCGTGACCTTTCTGAACGTAATTACGTATTACGTGACGTTACAAACGCGCCTCCAGAATAGAGCTAGGCTACCATTTGTCCTTAGAAAAGTTACATTTTTGGAATAAGTTTTGAAATAACCCATCGTTTCGCATGATAAGACCCTTATTCATCGTCTGGTGTCGTTTAAAGACATTTGAAGCTGGACCTGAAACTGTTATTAACGATCTTTTGGAGCTTGGACCGTCTAGTTCCCATGGAAGTCCATTATATGGAGAGAAATCCTGGAATGTTTTCATCAAAAACCTTAATTTCTTTTCGACTGAGGAAAGAAAGACATGGACATCTTGGATGACATGGGGGTGAGTAAATTATCAGCAAAAGTTTTTTCAAAAGTGAACTAATCCTTTAAGTATATTATGTATGTAATAAGTACTCTTTTTAAAAGTAAAGTGAACTTTTCTACAAGGGAACATGATGTTCAAACTTCAAAATTTTAAAGTAACTCTAGAATGAATATTATAAACCGTCTCAGACCACAAAAAGTAAATAAAATAAAACAAATCGGGGAAAACAACAGGTTTTTTTTCTTTTTTAATGTATGCATAGCTCCCACTATATTGTCTAGCTCCTTGTCCCGTGAGATCTGGCTTCAGCAAACAACTCCCTCGCTAGTCTGCAGGTCCACAACCAATTACTACAGCTGACACGAGGTGGAGGGCGAGACTGGGGATCCCTAGTGTGTCTCATTCTATTTGGAGCTCTATTGATCTGCACACATTGATCTAATCAGCCAGAGTTTTTTTTTCTCACCCACATTTGTCTCCCTACCTAACAAGTGTCTATTCAGAAGAAGTTTAACAATTTGCACTCAAGGAGTACAAGCAAGAAAGCCACCATACAGATTACAGCTTTAACATTTTTAGTTTTTAATGGCCTTTTTGGATATTTTCTCAGTGGTAAGCACCACTGAATTGCCTTCACCCTCAATTAGGAGAGTCACTGTAAAAATGAGCACACTTATTTCATGAGGATACTCCCACTTTAGGCTCTCCAACAGTTGATACGTGTTTGCATACATCCTCTATCACTGGTGTTCGAAGAAAAAAAATACTTAACTGAACTCTGGGGAAAAACGGTGGCCCACTTTCTTTTTGATGAAAAACAGCCATAATTATATATTACTATACTAATTACCCTGGAAAATCATCATACTCTACCCTGCAACTTTGAGGAATATTTTGGCTGACTCTCCTTTAACAACATAGTTTTTCACTAGTACTAAGAAAAACAATACCAGAAGTCACCCAGAGGAAAATGATTGCTGACAGGTTGCTCTTTCACAGCTATGGAGACTTCTCAGTTATGTTTATCTTTAATTAAGCATCAGCTTTATCAAAAACAAAAACTTAATCAAATGAGCCAATTGTTGGCATACAGTATATGAAGAGTATAGAGCTATAAAATGAATGTGTAAAAAAAATATTAATGCAGTTTGTGACATATTTCTCATTTATACATTTTTATTTACAGAAAATAGGAGTAATATGCTGTGATGTTTTGCCAAATGCTTCATGACTAAAATATTACAGCTTTAAAATGTAGGCTCAATGAGATTATAGCATAACCTATTTTTATAGTCACATTATTGATTCGGATGGATAGCTTTGGTCTAAACGTAGAACACAAAATGGATTACTCAAAGAAAATATGAAATTACACAGACCTACATACTTGTAAAGTTGTATTAAAGGATGCAGTTCACTTTAAAAGAAAAAACTTTTGCTGAAAATTTACTCACCCCATGTCATCCAAGAGATGTCCATGCACCTTCAGTTGAAAAAGAAATTAAGGTTTTTGATGAAACATTCCAGAATTTTTCTCCATATAATCGAACTTCAAATGGGAACCATTGACAGAGGTTGTTGTACTACTAGAGCTTCACTCAGAGGTGAAATTGAGTCCATATAGAAAAACTACCTTGGACAATCATGCTTCTGTCTGTCAGAGGAGGTCTTTTTTGGAACAACATCCCAACAAACATTAAGAAATGTCCCACTTAATGCACTTTTAAAAGTACTGAACCAGTTTCTGAAAAGTTCTCAGTTATGTACATCTTGAATAGCTTATTTATATACAATGTATATTGCCTGATCTGCCTAATGTGTTTTGCTTCATTATATGTAATATTCCATTGTTGCACTTGTTATATGTTGTTTGTCTTCCTGCCTTGGGACTACAGGTGAAAAGTTAGCATTTATGCTATAACACTAGCTCATTTACAGTCTTTACAGAAATGTTAGTTCTGTCCATTAATGTGCACTGTCCACGAATAAATAAATAAATAAATAAATAAATAAATAAATAAAATAAAAAAATAAGACCAAACGATTTAAGGACAAGGTCCAAAAGACACTTCAGTGCAAACTGTTCTAAGGATTTTAAACTGATTCCAGACAGATAAATAAGGGTCTTATCAAACGAAATGATCGCTCATTGAAAAAATAAATAAACAGACAAAGTTTAAGTTTTATAATCTCAAATGGTCACCTTGCTCTATACTGCGAATAATCGTACGTGACTCTCCTGTTCGAACTCGTTTATCAAAATGAACAAATCTTTTTTAAGTCATTTGGTTCATTCAACTAATGAAATGAACAAGTTGACTCTGAAAAAGATTTTGTTCATTTTGATGGAACGAGTTCAAACAAGAGAGTCAAAGCGCATCGCAGAACAGAGCAAAGCAAAGGTTTGAGCTTATGGACTTAAACTTTGTTGATGTTTTTTTTTTAAATGAGTGATCGTTTCGCTTGATAGACACTTATTCATTGTCTGGAAATCGATTTAAAGCCCTTTGACAGATTTTTGAGTTCCCATTAGAGTGCATTATATGGAGAAAAATCCTGGAATGTTTTCATCAAAAACCTTAATTTCTTTTGACTGAAGAAAGAAAGACATGGACAGCTTGGATGAAATGGAGGTGAGTAAATTATCAGCAAAAGTTTTTTCAAAAGTGAACTGCACTCCTTTAAAGTAGTTGCATTATTACATCTCTTACTTGGTGTGAGTAGAATGACGGAGGTGACGATCAGAGAGCAGATGACCAGGATGACCAGCAGGGCGATGGCGATTCCTTTCCAGTTCCTCTGCGGAGGGCTACTCCCAACCAGCTCCTGAAAACACAAGCACAGACATTTAGGGCTCTATCTTGCACCCCGGCGCAAAGCAGGTTTTTTCCTTCACAGATGCAAGCATGTCAGTAAACTACGGAATGAACTTGCACTCACTGGGCAGGATCGACGCAAAAACATTTCCTACAAACATTTCCTCAGTGCTATTCTGCAGTTCCAGAAACAATTGTGCCACTGACCAGAGAAAAACCTGGTCTAAAGTCAAGTCACGCGTTGCACATTGTTCATAATGCTATTTTAAGTGCATATGCTTGGCCATAATGTCACGAGGTGCCAAACGCCACATACATTTATTTTTTTAATACTCTAATTTGCTTCTGACAAATGTATTAGTTTTTCCTCAAATTATATGTATGGCTTCAAGTTCAAAACCTTAATTTGGATTTAATATCAATTAAACATTCCTTTCCTAAAGACAATTAACATTCATACAATGTAAAAAATATAGATTTATTTAATATACTTAAGATCATTATTATTAAGATAATTTACTTAATATATTTTCTTTGATATATCAGATGTTACTTAATGTAGGCCAAGTCTTTTTTACAACTAATTTACAAAAGTTCTTCATGTTTCATTTGGTTTACTAGACCACATTTGAAAGACCTTAACCCTAAAACCATATTCTGGACAAACGTGGGCAAAATAGTTTTGATTTATTTTTAAAAAATACTTTTCCTTGATCTGAGCAGTACAAGACTTGGCTACTTTTCCTTAGTTTGCCTCCTGAACACACAATTTGTTTGACTCAATTCTACAATGTTAAGTGGGTGGAAAAAAAACTTGTATTTGGGTTCAAAAATGGGCACCCATCAGAAATGAATGGGAAATACTGTAATTTACAGCATTCTAAAATAAGCCAAAATAAGACAGCCAGGTGACAGAAAAAGTCACTTCATCTTTAGGTATTAGCTTTAAAGGGATACTCCACTTTTTTGGAAATAGTCTCATTTTACAACTCCCCAGAGTTAAACAGTTGAGTTTTACCATTTTCAAATCCATTCAGCTGTTTTTCTTATATTTGGAAGAATATCAGTAACCAGACAGTTTCTGGTCTCATTGACTTCCATAGTATATTTTTTTTCCTACTATGGAAGTCAATGAGACCAGAAAGCCGTCTGGTTACTGATATTCTTCTAAATATAAGAAAAACAGCTGAATGAATTCAAAATGGTAAAACTCAACTGTTTAACTCTGGGGGAGTCTGTGAAGTGAAATTTCCAAAAAAAGTGGAGTATCCCTATAAGAATTTATTGGAATGATATTTTAATGTAGTTAAAACATTTTTTTTACAAATAAAACTACATAGTAATTAATTTACATTGAAATAATTTACATAGAAAATATGGTACTTTTTGAAGAAAATCAATTCAAAAATACCCAAAATAAAAAAAAAACACCAAAAATGAAGACAAAACTTCATCAAAGACAGTGATATAACATTTATAATAAATAAAAATTAGGATCACACCTGAGTCCTCTGTGCCCACATTTGTCCACAATTACAGGATTGAGGGCTATAAAGTGAATATGGTTTAAGGGGTTAACGTTTATTGCTGTCCTTCTAAAACATGCATCATATTTCTGATATGTACTAAAAATAAACACCAGAAAAAAAGAAAAACCTAAAATCATGTCTGCCATCAGTAAAGCTAGCATGTTTTTTGCACATCAACACTATTTTTGATTTTCATTGAAAGTGTTTTTTTGTATATTTTTAGACAAACAAACAAAAGAGGTTTAAACCCAAAAACCATGACTTTTTGATTAGACCAGGGGTGCCCAATCCTGCTCCTGGCGATTGATTGTCCTGCACAGTTCACTCTCCAACCCTGAATCAAACACACCTGAATGTGATCCTAAAGACCTTGATTGGTTGCTTCAGGTGTGTTTGATTAGGGTTTGAGATGAACT
Organism: Hybognathus amarus; assembly: GCA_030378365.1. Taxonomy (NCBI): domain Eukaryota; kingdom Metazoa; phylum Chordata; class Actinopteri; order Cypriniformes; family Leuciscidae; genus Hybognathus; species Hybognathus amarus. The sequence goes on along the minus strand of JAQIUQ010002387.1, from coordinate 6,856 downwards.
GTGCAGGACAGTCGATCGCCAGGAGCAGGATTGTACACCCCTGGATTAGACCAATATAAAAATGCACTTTAAATAAATGACACGGCTGTTTCACATCTTTCAACGTGTTAAAAATCACTGTAACACACCATTACCACACCTTATTCCTTAACTGTGCCTATGCATGAATGCATGTGTAAATAAATCACGATTCATCAGTGACTTTTTGTACTAAATTGTGTTCTAAGTAGGAACCTCCAAAAAAGCATACATTCACAAAAATTAGATGTCACAGAGCTATCCTCAGTTCTCTGTGACCGCCTTGTTAGCCTTCAACAAAACACATGAACACATACTTGGTTTTTAAAAGAATCTTTATTTACCTCAGTGTACCAGCAACATGAGAGATGGGTTAACCACACAAATATATCTTCACCTATACTGTTGTGTCTCAGACCGGTCACCTGAACACCAACCCTGAGGACATTTAAAGTTTGCTACAGACTGTTGTTTGTCATCTGGAGAAGCATGGTGGTGGCCATCTTGATTTGGGTAAAAGATTGGAATAGCCTTTTCTCATGTTTTTTATACCTGTGCTGTGTTGCATCATGGGAAGTGGGAGATACCAAGTATGGTGGGAAAGGAAGGGGAATTGGTTGATGTTAATGTGTACTTCCTTTACTTATTGAAGTTTGTTTGTACTGTTATTGAAATTTGTGTGGTGAAGCAAATAGAGTTACTTGAGCACATAGTATTTTTACTGATACTTTATGATCTTTATTACTTCCCCATGTGATGATTGCTGAGAAATGGTTGTACCCAGGTGTATACTGTACATTTTCACAGAATGAAGTGATCAGGAGGATAAAAGACTGATGTTAGTGAATGCTGTATCAACTGAGTACTATGATTGAAGAATTAGACCTGATGCAAGGCTAGTGTCTTTGGTATATTGACTTTGTTGGGTTTTTTCTTTCTTTTTATGCTGTGGCACCTGTGAGCACGTTGCCACTTTACTGGCTTGGGAGAACATAAATAAATACAAAAATTGCATTTAACGTCCTCCATGTGTTATTTTGAAGAAATCTGGATGTCCTTGTGACAGGTGGTTTGATAAATGTGAAATAATTCATGCAATTACTATTGAATGAGACCCACTGCATTCGAGTTGGCTTTAATGTCTGAGACTGAGTAAATTATGCTTTTGGCTTATTTTAAAAACAAGAAAAAGTAACGCAGTATGCTTTAATTACAATATGTAATACCACCATTTCATCTCATCCCAATGAAGTAAAATATATGATGCGCTCAATCGCCCTCTATCAAGTGGCCTATTAAAGCAGCACATTTGCAAAACTACTGCAACTGAAATAGCTTCTCTATTGAAATGCCATTACAGCAGTGATGACAATTTGCATTAGAAAAGACAACACACCATTATACTATATTGCTATATTTGTCCAAATAAAGATCAATTGCTGTAATGTTTATGTGCTGAACTGACTTTCCTAAAAGCAGTAATGATTCCTTTACTAGTCTGAGCCTAAAATCAAATCAAAGTATAATCCATGAGGCTTGAATGAGGTGGTCACTTCAAATGAAATAATTAAAATGATAATATTGCGCTGGCAGGGATTGCATTAATATATGCTAAAACCCTTAGCTGTACACAGGGCCACATGCAATGTGCAGAAAACTCAGACAATATTATATGTTATATAATAAATATTTAGGCATTTTTTAAATACTTTCAGCAACCAATGAGAGCATAGTACTCAACCCAATTTTCTAACAGGCTTAAACATGACCATGGCTTCAGCCAACTGAACTTTGATTAGATTTTTTTAAATATGAATAATATTTTAGACAAATGTTCAACTCCTAATGTTTTTTTTTGTCTTTTAATTTTTCTACATTTTTAAAACTTTATATGTTATACATTATATTTTATTTAAATGAATTTGAATTTAGAAATTAGAAATATGCCCATCACATAAGAGGTGTATTATAAGCTGGTTATGTATGAATTAGCTATTTTAATTTTTTAATAAATAAAAGGGTTTTAAAATGCAATTGCTAAAAAATGTCGGTTTTAGACATTTATAATGTTTTATAGACATTGTGGATTTGAAACTGTTTATTTCAACTAAATGCTGGTAAAGTTTCCGAAAATAAAAAATTATCATGGTTTCCACAAAAATATTAAGCAGCACAACTGCCACTTTGATTATAATAAAAAATGTTTCTTGAGCAACACATCTGCATATTAGAATGATTTCTGCAGGTTCAGGTGACACTGAAGACTGAAAATCCAGCTTTGCCATAAATTACTGTACATTTCAAGATATTTTCAAAGAAAATAGTTCAACATCAAATATATGTCCAAAATGTTAAACTGAAGTCTGATAATAATCCTAAAACAATTCCCTTGTGAAATGGCCCTGAGTGGCTGATAAAAGAAGAATAATTTATTTCTCATAATTAGTTGGTTTAGAATACCATCAATCATTGTTTTACCAGCTTGCTCCAAGGACAGTCTCAAATATGCCTCATGAAATGTTCCAGTAAAACTGAAGGTTGATAGTCTCCATTACCTCAGCACACGAGATGGCTCACCGAACAGCCTCCTGCTCTCTCTGACAGCTTACATTTCAATTTACACAGATGAGTTCAAAAATATAACGGATGAAATCATCACCTTGAAAAATATTGCTTTTGCAAACCCTAAGAATGTAACTCATCCCACGCCGTTTGTGCTACACACATGAATAATGCCTAAGGTGTCCTATTACTTTTCAAGGGATCAGACTATTCACCCGGTGGATGATAAAACAGACGTGAAAAAAAGGACATTGACACCAGATGGGTTATTTCGACCAAGCAACCATCTAGAACTCAAACTAGAATCCAATAAATGCTACCAAGTAGCACATGGCAATTAAATTTAACGTAAAAACCTGCAGCTGTGGTTGCCAGAAATTTACCGTAAAATATACGGTAGCAAAATTTCAGGTTCTATAGACTTGACTTAAATTTACAGTAAGAGAAAAAACATATTTCAGCTATCTAATATTTATGTTTATTTACCCACCTAACTGAAGTACTATTGTTGTGTACCATTGTAATACACTTAACAAATCACAATGGCGATGAGAGTCACATGATAAAACAATTTTTAAAGCAGCCTTTTCACAAAAAAAGGTAATACATACATACATATATATATATATATATATATATATATATATATATATATATATATATATATATATATATATATATATATATATATAGGGCTGTCAAATGATTAATAGCGATTAATCGCACCAAAATAAAAAGTTTAAAAGTTTGTGTTTACATAATATATGTGGGTAGATATTAGGGATGGGCATTTTTCTAAAATATTGCATTCGAAATATTCGGGCTCATAAAAATCGAATATTCGAATATTCGTTTATTTAAATTATGTTTAACGAAAAAGACGTTATTTTAATTTTTTTTTACGTTTTTGTCACCATTTCTGGACAAGCTTACAATTAGGCAATACACAACAAGCTTACAATAGTAATTCAAGTTTTCTTTTAGTTGAAAACATTAAACAGTAGGCCTATGAGTAAACAAAATATATATATAAAAAAGCATTATTAAAAGCATGCTCAAGCAGCGCGAGCGGAAAAAACCCCTAATAAAGCAGATTGCGTCAGATATTCGTACAGAACGTACACCTATACACACGAGTCAGCAAATGACTGAATATCGTGTTTATATTGTTTCACGTTTATGTTGAGAAAAACAATATCTAACATTACATGCAGGGGCGGCGCCGGACGCCAGCACTTTATATGCTCGAGTGAGAAAAGATGCCGCACTGACAGACGTTTCAGAGAACGGTGTTTCTAACAGCACTTTGCATTTTCTGTTCTTAAACCGGTCTCCCCAACGAAACTTAAAATAAGTGTGTCTCAAAATCATTTTGGTATTAGATAAGTTAACATCTTTGATCACGCGGGGTCCAGCTGCGCTTACCTGCAGTTGTGATGCAGTGATGGACAGCTGTCTTTCCTCACTCGACTGTTTGGATTTCATGTGATTTCTCATGGTGATGATATCATAACTCAGATTAATTAGTTAATTTGATCAAAAGTCATTCCGTTTAGTAAGATCCTTTTCAAGTAATGTTTATTCCCAACTTCACGAGGCAGACGACACCATTATGTGATCAAATACAGACAACTTGTTAACACACTCCACAGCGCCATCCAGTGCATTTAATTATAACTGCGAGTTAGTTCTAGGATTTATCATGGACTCACTGCATTTACGGCCAAAAAAGCAACGTATTCAAAATTCGAATAGTATTTTATTTTTCGAATAATAATTACATATCGAATATTTGAAAATTCTGAATATTTGATGCACATCCCTAGTAGATATATTCTATGTATAATTTTATATATATATATATATATATATATATATATATAAATACACACACACATGCATGTATATTTAAGAAAAAAATTATATTTATATATAAAATATTTATATTTACATATAACATAAATTATATCTAAATCTATATACAGTCAATTTGTGTTTTTTTTTCACTGTAAATTATACATTGACCTGTTCTTTTTCAAAAACTAAATTTTACAGTATTTTACTGTAAGAATTATGTATATAGTACGTAAACTTTCTTTTACAGTTAAAATCACAATCTTTAACAAGCTAAAGTCTAATAATTCTTAAAAAATACCTTGAGAACGTTAACATCCTGAATTCTCGAAACAAACCAAGCCAAGCTTTTTGCATGTGTGTGAAGTCTGCATTTATAAACACGCATGCTGTTCAATCTAAAAGCAAAATGTTTATCAAAAACAAACAAAAGACGCAGTCAAGGCAAATTATGCGAGTCATCTTTAATTTCGAAATCCAATATTCTCAGGACTAAAGCAACAGCTGCATGTTGAACTCATTTGAGATAAGAACACTGTCTGTGATAAATAAAATGAAGCAGTTTGTGAGCTTTGACTCTGACGGAGAGAAATGCAGTGTTGAGGCATTCGCTTGAGCTGGAACCTTCTAGTCAACTTCTAGTCAAGGATGTCAACTGAAACATCAGAATATTATGGATGTGCAATATTTTATCATCACCTGATTCAATCATTTTATTTCATGCTTTGAAAATGAAAGGGGTCCATCATGGGGAAATCAAACTTTTAAATGTATAAAGCCTTATGTAAAGTTTTTATTCATAAGAGGCATATCTTTTGTAATTACATTCACACACAACCACATATTTAATTTCATACATCTTCATCCGAGTCAATCCAGCTCTTTCATAAATATTCTTCTCTTTTTCGAGCAACTGCTGATGGGAAATTAAATACAGGGGCAATAAACAAGGGCCAGTTCCATAAACATAGACACTAAGTTAAGACTGCCTTAAGAACTAGTCTGACCAAATCTAGCAGTTAGTTAGGGCTAATCATTATTACTTCTCAGATTCAAATTAGACCAAAGTTCCTTTTATGTAGCTGACAAAAAGATATGTCCAGAAAAAAGTTAGAAGAACTAACTTTTAAGGTCTTAATGAATGGTGTGGTTTAAGGTTATTTCTGCACTACACCTGTGATGAGGTAGCAGGCATCTTAAAATGGGTTATATTTTGAGTAATCAAATTTTTGATGTTCAACTGTAACTTTTAGAACTCAAAACTTCATCCTCAGTCCAAATTGATGACCAACTGATGAATGCATTTAATTTAGGGCTGTGCAAAAGTTAATTGCATTAATCGCATCCAAAACAAAAGTCTGTGCTTACATAATATATTTGTGTGTGCTGTATATAATTATTTTGTACATATAAATACCTATGCATGCATGTATATATTTAAGAATTATTTGCGCTTAAATTCTGAATATATATATATATATATATATATATATATATATACATAATCTATATTATATAAATATAAATGCTTAATATGAATAACACATTTTCTTAAATATATACATGCATGTGTGTGTATTTATATATACACAAAATAATTATATACAGCACACACAAATATAATATGTAAACACAGACTTTTATTTTGGATGCGATTAATCTGCAATTAATTTTTGCACAACCCTAATTTAAATACATTTACACATGTTGGGTGATCAGAAACTTCAGAAACCATGATGATAATGACGTCACAAAAATATACATAAAAACATCTACACTATGCTTTAGTTTAGGTAATTATTGAATGGGCAGAAACTATGATGGTAACAAATTTAACAAATACATTTATTGATGTGGAAAAAGACCATGTGACTTTGCCTAAACAAGTGAAGTGACTAAATAATTTGAGTGAATAATTAATTTCATGTACAGTTAAACAAGGTAACATTGATAAATTCACTTGGTTCGTTCGGAATAAATCAGTGTGTCACTGAGATAACAATGTAACCTACAAAATGCCCAATGCACTTAAATGCACTTAACTGCATACTATATTACTTTAAAATTTAAATGTTTATTATATATCATATATAATCAGTTCACATATATACTAAAGGAGCTGTATGCAAGATTGTGGCCAAAGCTGGTACTGCAATCACTTTTAAATTAGGCTGTATCCGCCTTCCCCTCTATTCTCAAGATTACCAGATATGCTGCAGGATTCCAGCAGGAATCGTAGTCGCTGACAAGAAGCTTCCAATGGCAAGTGACGAGTCCTACAGTGAAGTTTTTTTTCTGTTCATTATTTATTTCGAAACTCTTGTAACAAGTATTTCGTATTCATATTGAGTTTTTTGGGGTTTCGTAAACGCAAAAAAATTTTTTATCCGATTTCATTGCGAATGCCAACACTACTGAGTCC
>JAQIUQ010002386.1:0-30165 GCA_030378365.1 Hybognathus amarus | reverse complement strand
TTTTTTTTTTAAATGAGCGATCGTTTTCGCTTGATAAGACCTTATTCATCGTCCCTAACCCTAACCCAGTCACTTTATCCAAATATAGGGCCCTATAAAATCCGTTTTATTTTTTCCCAAATTCCATTTTATTTTTTCCCAAATTCCGTTTTTCCGTTTAAATTTTTGCAAATTCCGTTTTTTCGTTTTAATTTTTTGGGAATGAATTTTTTTCTTTACCCTTTACTTTTATTTTAGTTGTAAAAATAGTGTATTTTTTTTCGCTAATTGCAGAAATTATAGGGCCTACAAATATGTCTAAAATGTGTGTGAGGAAATGACTTTATGATATTGCGTTTGAAAAGTGTGAAAATCGTCTATTTTGTAAAAAGGCTATTAAACATTTTTTTGACTGAATGTTGATGTTCTGAAGAAAGAAATGTGTCTAATGTTGGTGGATGTGTTTTTCCAAGGTTGGGCTTACAACTCTAAAAAATAAATGATGCAGCCTTAGAAAGAATGAAGGACTGACAAATGTACTGCATTAAAATCTGTGATTATGATTTATTAAGAAGAACTTTACACCTGTGGTTTTGTCTTATTGCTGCATTGTTAGTGATTCATGGTTGGACTTTGTCTTTCCTATGACTAATGGTTGCGAATGTGCCCTGTTATTTATCTGTTATTGTCATTATGCATTTATGTAATCACTGTCATTTACTGTGAATGAAGAGTGAGTGGAACAGCTAATGGGACAGACAGACAGAGAGAAGATAATGGCTCAGAGCTCTGTTGTTAATGAATTCACATGGGCTGAACAGAAAGGATCACTGCTATAAGCATTCTAATGAGGAGAGAAACACATACAGTAGGACAGGCAGGGAAAAAATCATTGCGAAAAGCGCATTTTAGGCCATCACAGACATGTTCTTGTAGTAAAAGTTGCTCAAACAGGTAGGCAGCATAATTGTTCTACCCACTTTGTTTAAACCGACTTTGTCTTAGCAACATGTGAATGGCCCTTTGAATTTTGTTTCTATGATGCATAAATCTGCTGCCTTTGTAGAGCATCCCAAATCATCTCCACTTTGATGCCTGGGAGTCTTTGTACTAGTTTGAGTGCTGGTTGGTATTCCAACTCATCTGCTGTATTCAACTATTTTGATCTCAAGCTTCACAATGATAGTCACCAGAATAGTCAGTCCATTTACATAAATAATTCTGTAAAATATAGTAAGCTATTTATGTAAATTTAACTGACTATTTAACCCTCATGTCATCCAAGATGTCCATGTCTTTCTTTCTTCAGTCGAAAAGAAATTAAGGTTTTTGATTAAAACATTCCAGGATTTTTCTCCATATAATGGACTTCAAATGGGAACCAAACGGTTCAAGGTCCAAGACACTTTCAGTGCAAACTGCAAACTGTTCAAAGGGCTTTAAATGATTCCAGACGATGAATAAGGGTCTCATCAAGCGAAACGATCGCTCAATAAATAAAAAAAAAGTTTTAAAAGCTCAAATGGTCGCCTTGCTCTGTTCTGTGATGAGCGTTCATGACTCTCCTGTTCGAAGTTGTACATCAAAATGAACAAATCTTTTTCCAGTCAATTCGTCATTTCGTTTGTTCGTTCGTTGAATGAACCAAATGATTCGGAAAATATTTGTTCATTTTGGACCTTGAACCATTTGTTCATTTTGGACCTTTGAACCTTGAACTGTTTGGTTCCCATTGAAGTCTATTATATAGAGAAAAATGCTGGAATGTTTTCATCAAAAACCTTAATTTCTTTTCAACTGAGAGAAAGAATGACATGGACATCTTGGATGACATGGGGGTGAGTAAATTATCAGCAAAAGTTTTATCAAAAGTGAACTACTCCTTTAAAGAGATCACACAAAAAGCATAATTTACTCGCTTTTTTGCCAACAAGTGGCTAAATGCTACTTCAAAAGTTGTCTGGGAGGTTAAAGAATTTCTAATTCTTTAACTAATTCTAATTCAAGCCTTACATCCTTCTTGACCCTACGTAGGTCTGTAACAAATTCGCATAATGCATAAGACATGCAAACTTTTGTCAAACTTTTGTCAGTCACAAAGCTTCAAAGACAATGGAAAAATCCATTGAAAAGGTGATTAATTCTGGGTTGGTCTACAAAAATACATCATCCCTGTTCAGAAGAGCACTTTTGAGACACATTCAAGATTAATGTACTGAGTGATTTCACTGTTTCACATGATTTGTCCCACTGAACAGGGACATAATAACCTCATAACACTGTGTCAGAACCTGCTGGCATACAGAGTTTGATCTATAAACTGATAATCCCTCATATTGATATAATGCATTATGCATTGCTGCTTTTAGGAGGTAGCAGCCTATGTAGACAGTACACAGCGTGACAGGTCAGCAGGTTTTGGGACAGAGCCAGTGGTGATGTCTCTTCACATTCTGGCCCCCGTCCCGCTGTCTGTACCTTCTCCTGAAGGCTCCCCTACACTCTATCTCTGCTCTTCCATGACCACCATTTTGATCTGTCTCCCACTCTCGTCCCCCGGAGGAGTCTGGGACGTGACCTTCAGTGTAGGTTCTGGCTGCACTGGCCACTGCTGATTGCTCTGTCAAGGAAAACTAATTGCCGGAGGCATCACTGAAGCGCAGGGCACGGGGCAGCAAACAGGCACCCACAAAATTACACACCTGATGCTGCGATCACACACACTGCACATATGCATGCATGTGCTTCGCCTATAATACGCTGAAAATAAATATGCACGTGTAATGTTATGTAAATACAGTGCAGTGACACATACATGTATTGGTTAAAAGTTTAGGGTTGGTACGATTTTTTGTTTTTAAAATAAGTCTCTTCTGCTCACCAAGGCTGCAAGTTTTTTATAAAAAATACACAAAAAAACAGTAATATTGTGGAATATTATGACAATCTAAAATGACTTTTTGTCATGATTCTGCCATCATGTCTTAGATTTTTCCTGGTCTTGTGGCAGGATCATGGCAGAACCATGTTTTGTGTACAAGCACATGGCCTGTTTGGGCCATGTGCTTGTGTTGTCTCGTTTCAGACCCCGCCCTTTGTTAACCTTGTCCTGTCATTATTGCCTTGTTAGTGTCACCTGTTCCCCTTGTTAGTGTCTTGCTATTTAATCCCCTTGTGTTTGCTGTCTTGGGTCTGTACATTGTGTGAACTCCCTGTGTATCTTACCGTGGCAAACCTTGTGAGAGTCAAGCTGTAAGTTACCTGTTGATCGTCTTGTCTAGTAAGAAGCAATTATCTTGTCCTAGCTGTTAGTTATTCTGATCTTAGTCTAGTGTTTGTTATCCTGCCTTGTTTTACCCCATTGTGGGCTTTTGTTTTCTGTTTGTTTCATAATAAACGTTTAGTGTCTGCATTTCGTCTGCGTTGGATTTTGTCCATCGTCCTTATGACACTTTTTTTATGTTAATATATATTAAAATGTAATTTATTCCTCTGAAAAAAAGCTGAATTTTCAGCATCATTACTCCAGTCTTCAGTGTCACATGATCCTTCACAAATCACTCTAATATGATGATTTTATGCTCTAAAAACATGTATGATTATTATCCATGTTGAAAACAGTTTTTTACATTTTTATTTCAGGATTCTTTGATGAATAGAAAGTTCAAAAGAACAGCTTTTATCTGAAATGGAAAGCTTTTGTTACATTAAACACTACCCTTTAAAAAGTTTGGGGTCAGTAAGAATTTGTATTTTATTTTTGGGGGAAATAAATAAGAAATCAATACTTCTATTCATCAAGGATGAGTTACATTGATCAAAAGTTACAGTAAAGACATTTATAATGTTAGAAAAGATTTTAATTAAATAAATGCTGTTTCTATTCATCAAAGAATCCTGAAATAAAAATGTAAAAAACTGTTTAACATGGATAATAATCATACATGTTTTTGGAGCATAAAATCATCATATTAGAGTGATTTGTGAATGATCATGTGACACTGAAGACTGGAGTAATGATGCTGAAAATTCAGCTTTTTTTCAGAGGAATAAATTACATTTTAATATATATTAACATAAAAAAGTAATTTTAAATTGTCATAATATTTCACAATATTACTGTGTTTTTTTGTGTATTTTTTTATCAAAAATTGCAGCCTTGGTGAGCAGAAGAGACTTCTTTTAAAAACATAAAAAATCTTACCAACCCTAAACTTTTGACCAATCAGTGTATTTATGAGGTTCCTGTTAGCAAGAAAGCAAACAATAACACACACAATCCAGGCTTGAATTATATAGCACTCCTTGTGTTGACTGATAACAGAATATTAATACAAAAACAACAAACTACAGTGCTTTTCTAAACTGTAATGCTCATGTGCCCATGATTGACTTATTTGCTGTCAATGTGTACACTGCAAAAAAATACTTCTTACTTTGTATTTTTGTCTAGTTTTCCAGTACAATCTGAAATCAAGTACATAAGCGTCGTCAAATATCTGATGCGGTGTAAGAAATATAATCAGCTTTTCCACTTGAATTTAGTTTATTTTTCTGTCCCCATTTTTGTTTATACTTGTTTATATTCTTACTAGACTTAAAAGTATACTTACTTTGAAACAGGAAAAAAAAAACAGCCAAGGAGTCAGAGAAACACACTTACACAAAGGGAAAGCAAGATTATTTTTCTTACCCCACTGGAAGATTATTGTTCTCACTTCATTGACACAGAAAACAAGGCATAACCTCTTAAGTAACTTTGCATAAATATGAATATGAAATTCATGAAAAGTAAATTCATCTAAATTTAAAGGGGACATATCATGCTAAATCCACTTTTTTAGCCCTTGAATGCATTTTGTTGTATATCTGGAGTGTTTATAAGTACAGAAAAGTTTAAATTGTTCTCTTCAGGTGCTTTGTTTATATTTTTATATTCTGTTTTGGTCATATTTTGCAACCTGATAAGATTTTTCTGTTATCTATGACGTATTTTGAACAATTAAGTTTTATAAGCTCATGGTCGCCTTGCTTTGTTCTGTGATGCGTGTCTGTGACTCCTGTTTGAACTCGTTTATCAAAATGAACAAATCTTTTTCAGAGTCATTTGGTTCATTCAATGAACAAAACAAATTAATTGACTCGGAAAAAGATTCGTATATTTTAATGAACGAGATCAAACAGGAGAGTCAAGAACATGCATCGCAGTACAGAGCAAGGTGACCATTTGAGCTTATAAAACTTAAACTTTTTTTTTTTTTTAAATGAGTGATTGTTTCACTTGATAAGACCCTTATTCATCGTCTGGAGTCGTTTAAAGCCCTTTGAACAGGTTGCAGTTTGCACTGAAACTGTCTTTTGGACCTTGAACCGTTTCGGTTCCCATTGAAGTCCATTACATGGAGAAAATCCTGGTATGTTTTCATCAAAAACCTTAAAGGACCTTTTATGCAAAAAAATGTATGATAATGACAAGAAAGAACCCCTTTGGCACAACGGTTCTTTATAGGCTATTATTCATTCATATATTACATTATTCTGCAACATTTTGCAGTTGTAATTAAATTATTGTTTATTAAACTGTTGTAGTAACTTAATATCCCATTTTAATCATGCTGATTTTTGAAGGATAAAAACTGAAATGGCACTCTGTAATTAAGTAACAGTTAGTTAAAGGTTTGTTTAAATCTAATAGTAATGAGTCCCTTAGCAAACGCCACTATTTAAGGTCAGCAAGAAAGGTGACTCCTAAAATCAGCTCCACTGAAACGAGTGTCATGCTACCGCCATCTGCCACTACTAATGCTCTGCCAGCAGAACACAGACACAATCAGGTCGAAATGACCAGCTCACATCTCTAGATCCACAGCGCATCAGCTGCTGCTTCACACTTATTCATGGAAATGTTGAGCAGAATGATGGACATGTGGTTAGTTACCGTGAAATATCATTCATGGTAACCGGGTTGTGTAGCTTTCTATATCCACTGTACAAGCTATATTGTAAGAAAACTGTATATTAAAACCAACCTCTTAGATTTGTGATATTTCATTTTTCCTTGATTATTTTTTTTTTGGTGACACAAGTGTGTTTGTGATTCTCTTACCAGTTGCTGTCCTTTTGGGACCCCATCCGGCATACTGCAGTGCGGTATTCTGGACCTCATCTAGGGGTCAGTTCCACTTTCTCTGTCTATAAAAAAAACAAACCGTTCTCAAAACAAGAATAGCATGACTGCATGTGTGTTTGTTGCTTTCCATTCATATCGTGATGCGACACCAGAGAAAGTCAAATGTGTATCTCATTTCAGTTGGAATGACAGAGACTGTGAAAGAGTGTGTGTCATACTAAATGAGGAAAGATGTGCATGTAGTGTACACGTTTAACCTATTTGAAGCATAATTACCATAGTGCCCTATACAATTATCATGTTGATGTATTTTTATGTGTCAAAATCTGAATTCACTTGTGACATTAACAGCTATGAGTTGTGACTCATTTAGATCAGAGGACACCCACTCTAAGACAAATTAAAATTGCACAGGTACCAACTCAGCTCTAGGGAAATGACACCGTTGACTATGTCCAAAATCACCCCATTACTCACTTATATAGTGGACTATATAGTGACCTCGCCATTTTGTAGTGCTGTCCGAATGTATAGTGATGATTATTATACCCTATATAGTCCACTCAATGTATCCCAGAATGCATTTTGATGGTCACTAGCCTAAGCCCTAAATACCATCATGCATTGCGCTGATCGTAAAATAAGTTATAATCATGTGTGGAGTAGCGCATTATAACAAAAACGGCCAAGAAATCACTTTTAGTTTTTAAATTTTGGAGAAATAAGCTCTAATGTAATGTATTTATTTTTAAAAATCTATTTAGCCCAGAGCCGGCTCGGCACCAGCTGACAGATGATGTAATCAACGGTGCCGAGAGACGATCGAGTCAGTGTCCGAAAGTGGTGTTTCTATTATGCTGGTGAGCTCACTATATAGTGCTCTGCTTTCTACCCCCAAACATAGTGGGTAGGGAGTAGTGCTTTGAGTGGAGATTTCGGACACAGCACATGTCTTAGGAAAACACACTAGATGGCAGTGCTACCCACAATTCAGTTCTCTACAATGGCACTATCCTATCAAGCTCAGTGAGCTGAACCCTCATGACATTAGAGTTAGTGACAGTAGAAACTAAAACCAGTGAGAAGGTTGAAAGGATTCGGTCATAAGAACCAGACTTACGGAGAATCAAGGCTGCAGATGATGTAATGGGCCATGAAGGAATACTGATAAAGCTGTGGAACAAAGAGAGCAGACGAGATGTCCTTTAGAAGCGCTTTTACAAAGAGATGTGATGCAACAGATAACAGAACTTAGTAACAAATTAGATTCTTCACATTATAAATCAGAATATTAAGCAATTACCGGCACAATATTGTAGGCCAACAGCACATATTTTAGATCAGGAGACACTTGGTATTCGGTTGGTTTGTGGGATACCTGAAACAAAAAGCTCTTGTTACTTTTCTCTACAAGAACAAAACATTGACAGAGCTGCACATTTTGCTGTTAATCGAGCGGTAAGAACCTGGCTGTGGAAGCTCTCAAACATCTTTTTCTCCACTAAAGTCTTGCTGGTGTTTGTCAGAAAGTTGTGCTTCACCTGAGATTCCCTCACGGGTATGGTACAGCATTTCTGTGTCTATGGAGAGGAAGAAGAAAAAAACATTATCTTTGATGTGCATAATATCTAATTAATGTACAGTCAGCTGGTCAATATCACGAAATTAACCTCTGAAAGAGTGATGTGTTTTAGCAGTGTGAATGGGTTTCTCTTGTGATAATGTCCAGCTGGATGTGCATGATTACAGTTTAACTGCCATTTAGATTCTATATATTGTTACATACCAGCCCTTTTAGTCTAGGGGTAATAGCCATAGCAGTAACACAATTTGGAGAGAAAGAGCACATGAACTTCTTTTCTCTAGCCCCACTAACACACATCCAGAACGAATGAACTTAAATAAGTGTTTACTGCTTTAACCCTCTTGGGTTGTTCAGCCCAAATGGACCAGAAGAATTTAAATATATATTTTTTTAAATCACAGCTTCCTCAGAACGGTCTGAAATTTGGTGACTTTGTTGGTATTTGATATATGAAATATCTAAAAAATTGGGGGCAGGATGTAAATAGTCTAAGTGGTTGTAAAAAAAATAGTCACACTTGGATGTTTGGGTCCAAATGGACCCACATGGAAAATGAATGGGAAATTGGCAAAAATGTTTTTTTTTTTTTTTTTTTTTTTTTTGGACAATCTGACAAATCAGCCACGATCCCAGAAAAAAGCACACAATCCAGAAAGAAGCACACAACAGTGAAGGGCTGAATCTATAAAACATCAAGAGTGCAAAACAGACACATCCAGACACACCCACACACAAACACACTTTTATACACAAACACACCAAAAAAAATCAGATTATACATGTGTTTTGCATTTTTAAAATGCTCAGTTTTGTCCACCAGATATGGAATCCATCTTATTTCAAAAATTGCTTTTATGAGGCCTAGGCTTGACTCTAAAATGAAATACAGCTTTAAGATATATATATATATATATATATATATATATATATATATATATATATATATATATATAATAGTTATATATAGTTTATATATATATATATATATATATATATATATATATATATATATATATATATATATATATATATATATATATATATATATAATATTTTTTCTATTATGTTCAATGGGGGAAAAAATTGGTCATAATTATTGCATTAATATTAATTATTATTAATATTATATTATTAAATTAATTTATTTTTTTTTGGGGGGGGGGGGAATTTTCTCAAAACACCAAAAAAGAAAAAAGAAAAAATATCATAAAAAACAAGTATTAAAAAAAAATTATTATTATTTTTTTAAATATGAATCCTGCCCTTTGGGTCCATTTGTACCTGAACACCTCAAGTGTCACCCCAGGAGGGGTCAAAGGCCAACACAACAAACAAAAAGGTGTCTAACTCAGTTTTACTCATAACTAACATGAACAAAACGAATATAAACAAATGAACTTCTCCATCTCCCTGACGACACATAACCAGGAGAAAAGCAGTTTCAAACAAAAGTGGTAAAATGTATCTTTTAAATCGACAAACATCATATGTGTAATTCAGGGCACAAGTCAAACGAGATCAAAATATTTTGTTGTCTCTCGCCATTGACTACCATACAATATTTTTCCAAATAAGGTCCCATGGTGGTCAGACCGGAAGGGGAGGGTCTTAGGCTCTCTATAATCACAAAAATGAAGCGAGGGCTTGGAGCCAGAGGGGCGTAAGTGGCATTTTGGGCGAATATGAGTTCTTTATATCAAAATAAAGGTCTCAATGAGCTCTATCCAATGGTGCATATCTGAGATCAAACTGTATTGAATAAAGCAACAAAAGCAACAAAAAGGTGTATCTGACGTATATGATATTTTGTTTTATTTTAAATTGTGTTAGAACATGTTCATTTTGTTAATATGCCATACATTTTTTACTTAGATACTCATTCATGTAAGTATGCCTGTGGTTGCAATATTTGTGGTTTAAGGTTAATAATACAGGTGATTGAAGTGTGGTCAAAATTTTGTTTTGTCTCTCCTGTAAAGTTTGTCAAAAGCCACTTACGCCCCTCTGGCTCCAAGCCCTCGTCTCACCAAGGCAGCATTTATAAATAAAAAATAAAAAAACACCCCAGTAATATTGTGAAATATCATTACAATTTAAAATATTTAAAATATTTTTCTGTCTTTTTGAATGTATTTAATTTATTCGCATCAGCATCATTACTCCAGTCTTCAGTGTCACATGATCCTTAATAAATCATTCTAATATGATGATTTGCTGCTTAAGAAATGTTTATTTTTATTATTATTATTATCAATGTTATTATTTTATTAACAATCAATCGGTAGGCAACGTCGATTTTTGTCGTTTTTGTCTGTACTGACAGCAGTCCAAATGTACAAAAAAAAATGAGCTCAATGTTAAAATTGACTGGAGTTCTCCTTTAGATGAGAAAGGACAACTATGTTGTATTATGCACATAAAATGGCTTGGGGGTTAATTTTTAATAATGCATATAACGTACTTCATTCATTTATTTTTGAAATGCCTTTAAAACCTTTTTACAGCTCATTTTAAAGCATTAGCTTAAAAAGTTCCTATTTTGCTATGGCTGTGTTCTTTTATTCAGGCTGTAAATGTTATACCCCGGTAAACAAGTCTGCTACGGACCTGAATGCAGATAGCGCCCGCCTTGATAAATAATACAGACGAGTGATCGCTTTTAAAAGGGCTTGACGTGGAGTTTGTGGAGCATGTCTGAGGGAGGAATAATGGGCCTTTTTTTCCCAGAGGTAAACACAGCCTTAAATCAACAAATGCGTTTTCAGGAGCAGAATAACAAAACAAAACAGTTAATCAAAATGCAGATAAAAACATCTTTTGCATGGTTTACAAGGCACCAGGGCTGCACCCTTTTAATATAAACAAGGACAAACAAAGGACACCCCCGTTCTACAACCTCCCAAAAATAACTTCAAATCTCACAGAAATTATACAAGTAGCTAAAATAAGGTACCAAAAAAACCTAAGAATTAGAGACATAAACCAGAACAACCTCAGTGAGTACTATCTACAGTGATACTGTGCAAAAACATTACAGCAAGCATACTGTACATGCTAGGGTTTCTATTTTTTTATACAGTGTTAGTTTACATCATATCATATATATATATATATATATATATATATATATATATATATATATATATATATATATATGAAGAGTTCAGATGCAAAAGCCTCTAAATGCCATTTGAAATTTTCTTCTAAGATGACAATTTTTATCAAACTTATATATTGAAGTTCAGGTAATTTCACTTAAATGACAATTAATAGGTAATCTTCATTGCCATTTAAGTGAAATTACTGAACTTAAATGTACAAGCTTGAGTAAAACTGATCATTTTAGAAGAAAATTTCAAATGTCGCTTAGAGGCTTTCGCATCGTAATTTCATATATACATATATATATATATATATATATATATATATATATATATATATATATATATATATATGCATTAGCTGAGATAGCTAAAGCTTAAAGCACATTTCTATTTCACAAGTAGAAGCAATCCCAGGAACAAATAGATAAATATATATATATATATATATAATCTTTTTTGTTTCCTAGGGATTGCTTCTCTTGTGAAATAGAAATGCGGCTTAATGTGCACTAGTTCATATCTTTTAGTAATATAGTTTTAAAAATGTACTTGCAAATACTTGTATGTTTTAAAAAGTACTTTGTAATGTCAAATACAAATTTTGCTTTAATTTGTTTTAATAATCTTGTGTCATGGTTTAAAGTACACTCATCGTGATGAGCTGACTTACATAAAGCACATGTAACGTATTGATAATAATTTTAACTGCCAAGTTAATATTTTCAAGTTGTGCTACATTGAAACTTACTTAAAAATGTTAGTAGCTTGCTAGTAGCCTACATTCAACAGTACACTTTAACCATATTTTACAAGACAATAGAAATAATTATAGAAATAATAATTATAGAAGTCCAAAGTGGGTCAAAAAAGCACTCTTTAGTTCAACTAACTGCATTTAATATAAATGTAAAGTAATATATTTTCTTTTAATTGTGAATAACATGCAATAAGTGTCCAGAAACATATTTTAAAGAATGTACATCAGTACTCTTTTTTAAAATATGCTTCTAAAAGTATCCTTCATTTTCCATCGATATAGAAATACAATATGCTGCATTGAACTAGGGTTTAATCTCATTTTTGAATTTAACGATTCGTTGACTTCCAATTCGCGATTCCTTGCTTCGATTTCGGTTCCTAACGATTCTTGATTCTGATTCTTTTAAGAGGCAGGGTCAAAAAAAAGTTTAGCTAACCTTGCTAACCAACGGTCTTTCTGAAGGAAATACTCCTTCTGTCACAAATACTCCTTTTGTCACAAATACTCCATTTTGCAGAGATTTCGTTATTTTTAGAAAAGTGAAGACACACTTTGGACCGCCGACAGTAAGCTACTCGTGTTCAGACTTGGCGCGGTTATGCCAACACTTTCCGGTAGCCGCTTCTTCGTTGGTGTTGTTCAGCGGTTTCTTCTTCCGGTCGACGGACTGTGAATATCGAAACTAGAAATCGAAATTTGAACTTTTGAACAATTCCGGGAAAAACAAAAAGTTAGTCCCGGTTTCAATCGAATACTCGATTCTCGATACCCAACCCTAATTGAAACTCACACTTATATCTATAGATCATTTGTACAAATGTTGAATATTGTAGTTTACCCTTTTTTTAAGGGGTTTATACCTATATGCAATGGTTGTGTGTTTTTTTAATTATTTTTTATTTTATTTTGAGCAGTGTATGTTTTAAAGGCTAAAAAATGTGCAATAAAACAATTAACTTTAGGTAAAATAAAGCACAGTAGTTTTGTGCCAATGCACAGAACAGTCAGCCATTTAAAAAATGTATAAATCTATTCATGTATGCTGCTTGAACGTCTTGTACAATGGAAACACTTAATTCAAATGTAAACAATGGAAATAATAAGAGACATTATGCTGCAGTGCATAGAGGTCATGCTAATATGACCCTGGACAGTGTATTTGTACATGGAATAATACAATAACAAAAACAGAAAACATGCTTATGTTGTTGAGGATTATGTGACATGCTAATGTGGATCAATATGCCACAGATTTACAGTCGTGCTACTGAATTACAATGAGAAGATCCCATTTTTGAGAGTTCGGGGAACAAGTGGAGTCCTTGGGGATGGGGATTTGGGTTTTGTGAGGTCATGCCAACCTCTGCTCTCATGGTTAATTAGCCTGACCCATCTGTTTACCTTCTTCAACAGACGACTTTTATAACAATAACTCCTTTTGGAAAATTATATGCACTTGCTAGTGCTTTCTTAATATTTCTAAACTTTGGTATAAACAGTTTCACTCAGAAATGGTTATAAAAATGTGCAAACAAATACAAAGAAATGGCAAGTAACATTGAATTAAATGTTTTAATGAAAATTTTAAGTACACAAACTGAACATGTACATGTCAACTAGCAGTCATTAGATTAGACAAAGTTAGTAAATAAAGTTAGAATGTCTAAAGTTGACGCACCAAAGCCTTTGTTTTATTTACTCTATTTACAGAGATCTAGTCGTACAAAAGTATATTTCAAAAACAAGTTTCACTGTAGCTATAGTGATAATAGCAGCTAGTTTTTACTGATCCAGGTTGTATACCACACTGTAAAAATGATCGTGATTTTAACAGTAAAAGACTGTAAAAATGCTACAGTGAAAAACTGTTAATTGGTTAACAGAAAGTTTCCATACTATATACGGTAAATAACTGTGATATAAATAATGGTACGTTCAATGTAATTTTACTGTAAAATACTGTTAATTTACAGTTTTTGGAAGTGAAAAAGAAGTCATTGTATAATTTACAGTGAAAAAATGTAAATTGACATTCCCACAATTCCCTGCGTGACACTTCACATTTAATGTATTTTAACTGTTTCTTCATAATTTTCTTAGTTATTTTTCTAATCAGTTATGTACATTAGGGTTTTATGTTACATTTAATGTTGTTAAATTAATACTTATTGCATTTTTTTAATTTCAACATGTTACCATGATGGTGTTTAATGTTTGTGTGAATGACACTGTGCAGCTTCTATATAATAGTATGAACTTTCTTGTGGAAGATCTGCTTATGATGAGCTTTGATTGATCATTTGACTCTCATTACGGCTGTGATTGTTGGCAGTCAGTGTATTACAATTGAACAAAACAGATATTAATACTTCAAAAGGTCAGTAAATTATGTAACATTATATCAGATAATAAAATACGGTTTATTGCTGTATAATTAAATACGGTCAAAGTCTGTAAAACCTAAAATGTTGCTACGAATTTTTAACAGGAAAACTCTGGTAACCACAGCTGCCAGGGTTTTCCTGTAAATTTAACAGATTTTTTTTTACAGCTAAAAACTACTTCATCAAATATAAAGATGGTCAAAAACAGGTACCATCAAGAAATCCCATT
Organism: Hybognathus amarus; assembly: GCA_030378365.1. Classification (NCBI taxonomy): domain Eukaryota; kingdom Metazoa; phylum Chordata; class Actinopteri; order Cypriniformes; family Leuciscidae; genus Hybognathus; species Hybognathus amarus. Next base: position 15,994 of record JAQIUQ010002386.1, on the reverse strand, counting down.
GAGCCAACAATTGATCCCAGCATGCATCATCTGGGCCAGTTGTTCAAAACATTTAATCTGAATACAAGAAATGATCCAGATTTGGAAATCCCATTTTTTCCTTTCCAGGATCAGGTAATCCATTGTCTTACCTTTATGCCGGTTTTTCAAAGCAACATTGGACTGGATCACCCTGATCCAGATACACAGTTTTCAAGATTACCAAATCCGGATTACCAGTGCTCTAAATGGGACAACATATCACAATGTGGGCTACCAGCTATGGAAAGAACAGGTCGGAAGAGCCAACATGGGGTCACTGTAAGTGTTTCTTATTTTGAGTCAAAAACTGGGGACAAAATATATATTTTTTGTTTTTTTTACTTTACTATACTGAATAGCTTAATTGTTAGCCTATGTCTACTTTATCACTGTTACAATGGTTACACAAGTCAAGTGCAAAATATAAATAAAAGTATACACTAAATGATACAAATGTATTATTTGACCAATTTTAAAGTTTTACTACATTTTCTTCCTGAAATCCACCTTGAAATCCTACCCCCTGTTGGGATCAGGATAATCCTGTTTTTTTGGATCAAAGTTATCCAAATCCCACTGACAAGTTTTGAACAACACAAACTGAAGGTTTGATCCAGATTAAAACTAGGATTGGATTCCCTGATCTAATCTGATTTCAGATTCCTTCTTTCCCTTTTGAACAACCCATTTTCAAGATTTGATCCAATCCGATAACCAAAATCAGATCAGATTACCTTTGAACAACTGGCCCCTGGGCCCAGTTTTTCAAAAGTAATCAACTTGGATTTTGGTTATCGGATTGATTAATCTTGAAAATGGGTTTTTCAGAAAGAAAAAATGGATTACATAATCGGATTAGATCACGTAATCCAATCTTTGTTTTGATCCAGATCAAACCTTTAGTTTGGGTTTTTCAGAACTTGTTTGTAGGATTTGGATCACTTTGATCCAAAAAATCTGGATTAAACTGATCCCATCAGAAGGGTGGATTCAACGTGGATTTCATGCCCAAAATGTAATGAAAACTTATTTGGATCATGCCGTATCTTACAAGATATGCTTTTTATTCATAAGTTTTCATTTTATTTGTTCATCCGTCAGGCTACAGTGATTAGAGCTTAGGCTTTAGCGTATTCAGCCTTTCAGTATAGGCCTACAGCAAAGTAAAGAGTTTGGCCTCATAAAATAATCCCCCAAACAGCTGTCAAAATTGACCAAAAACAATACATTTTATTCTGTCACTAATTGATATATGTATATATTCATCACAATTGAAAATATTTTTATTTTTAGAATATTTATTAGTGATGCATGCAATGATTACAGAATAACCGAAAAAAATGCAAAGAATGGCAATCACTGATTTTTGAAATCCAAAACAAATCCAAATCAGAAATAGTGTGTAACTATTGCGTCCCTTGTTGCACGTCCTTTTTGCTCGTGACTCTGCAGCAAGCCAAGGCCAGACTTGAGATCCACCTCCTAAAGGCTACGCTCAGACAAGCTGGTCTCTCCACATCAGATGAGGAAGTCTGAAATTATTGTGGAGTATTTGACATTAAGTCTTTTTTTTTTAAATTCAATACATCTTGTTATAAATATCTTCAATCTACAGTGTTTGTTACTTGTTTTGTCTACCTGTTGCTCTTTACAGTACATATCTATAGTTCTACATTGTGATTTCCTATCCTGTTTGAGCACTGGTTATCCAGATTTGGTGATCCTGAAAAGTTCCTATCCGGATCAGATTGATCCAATCCGATGTTACTTTGAAAAACTGGCTCAAAAGTAAGCTGGGTTACGTGATCACGTGAATTCAAAAAAAATGATTACTAAATCTGGATCAATTTTATCGCATTTAACCTTTTTGAAAACTTGGGCCCTGATGATCATAAAACCAGTTTGAAACAGCTAAAAAAAAACATGCACCAACTTGACCAGCTGGAAAAGTCCATCTTTAACCAAAATATTTAGCAGGTTTGCTGTACAATCTTCAGCAATGAGAAGTAATACATAGCCCTATCCAGGTTTTACAGTCAATAGAAAAAGGCAATAAAGTGACAGAGTCTGCAGTCATTTGTTTTAAATGTTTTGTGAAAACCCAGAGCGTCTAAACCAACTTGAAAGAATTCCAGACCTAACAAAGAAAGGAATATGCAGTGCTGGGTAAGAATATATCTCCACACCTGTCAATTTTAAATGGGGATTTTCATCTGAAGTACCACAGAGATTGCATTCGATCAGTGTGAAGCTTAAGATGCAGATACTGATGCAATTTCTCTCTGTTGTTATGAGATGATGATAAAAGTGACTGCATCCACCCACAGCTCTAGCAGCCGAACTAGAGAGGGAGAAAAACTCAACTGCCACTCACCGCTAAGCCATGTTGCCTTAGGGTCGTGTGCCTTGAGCTTTCCATTGAAGATATCCTCAATCTCGTGACTTTCTTTTTGGAGGCCAGACTGTCATCCTCACCTGTGAGCAGAAGATTTGGACAATATTACAAGAGCAGACTAGAAAAGAGAAAGATTGTCAAGACAAACCGCTGAGACAAAGTTTAAAATGATATAAATTCTTGAAAGGCTATACTGTAGTTTGAAGGTTACACAGGCTTTATACAAACAGACAGCTATTCTATCCAATGTTTTTTTTTTTAAAGCACATCTGAATTATATTTTATGTGCACTTGCATTAAACTTCAAATAATTTAAGTATTTAAAAAACAACATTGTGCAGTGTTTATCTCAGTAAGTTGGCCCAGAGAATCTGCGAGCTGGCGTGAGTGAGTGGAGGCGGGGCTAATGAGCTTTCATGGTTCCGCGCATATTAAATGAAGGAAGGGTGTAGAGTTACATTGAAACTATTATACATTTTTTATAGGAACTTTTTGTTTTATATGTAATTTTTGTGATCAAAGACGAGTTTTAAGGGATAGAATTGTTGACTACAGCGGGACTTTAATTTAAATGTACTTTATTGCAAGTTCATCATTACAAATGTCTGTCACAGCTGCAGAAAGTAAGAGAAATTGAGGCAGGATCTATATGCAGCAGTCACTTTATTAAATAGTAAAAACCTTGAGTAAAGGATTCGTCCTCTTCTGAATGGGGGCGGATAAGCAGCTCATTTGCATTTAAAGGGACACACACACATAAAACGGTGCGTTTTTGCTCACACACCAAAAAAGGGGCGAATTTGACAACAGGGTATATACAGTATTCCTTAAGTTAAATGTACTACTTTTTAATACCTTTTTTACTACCTTCAGAATTTTTTTTTAAAACCATCACAACACTGAATTAAGTGTTAAACGCAGTGACCTTTGTATTATTTACACAGATTTTGACATTTATAACATTTTCATTCATTTTTGTGTTAAGTGGATTGCAGCGACCAAAGTGCATTAGCTCCCATCCAGTTGACATTGATTTTTTTTTTACACACCAAACAAAGAGGGAATGCATTGACATGGGACTGGATTTAATAGGGGAAACTGAGAAAATTTGACTAAAACGAATACTTTTAATAGGAAAATAAAAGCAATATATAGCCCTACATAGGCTAAATGCCTGTGAACGCTTTATATAAATACAAAATAGGTAGGTCTAAATCTGGGTGACTTATATCAGTGTTATATATAACCTATATATATCATCATATCGTCCAGCCCTAAAACATATAGCTTATAGTTGTTTTTTTTTAGTTTTTTGGTCAGTGTTATTACCCAGCTATCAGAAAACTTGCATTTGCCCATGAAAACAACGATGGTTATCCAGTCGTTGAAGATATGCCTTGAAGCAAGTCTAAAATAAAATGTAAGCCAGCCACTTCTGTTGAGCGCTCGGTGCTTCACAGATGATGTCGAACGACCACTGAATAATGACGTCAGCATCAAACACAGACAGAGACGAAAGATCTTTGATTGTGCCCAGATAAGCTAAAGCCCATATTTAAACGGACTAACGCAAACACAGATATAGGACACATTTTGTTCACATTCAGGGATACCAATTAAATTACATCTTGTGAAAAGGGGCATCATATGTCACCTTTAAAGGATTAGTTCACTTTTGAAAAGTTTTGCTGATAATTCACTCATCCCCATGTCATCCAAGATGTCCATGTCATTCTTTCTTCAGTTCGAAAAGAAATTAAGGTTTTCTGATGAAAACATTCCAGGATTTTTCTCCATATAATGGACTTCCATGGGAACCAGACGGTCCAAGCTCCAAAAGATCGTTAATAACAGTTTTCAGATCGCAGCTTCAAATGTCTTTAAACGACACCAGGCGACTGAATAAGGGTCTTATCATGCGAAACGATGGGTTATTTCAAAACTTATTCCAAAAATGTAACTTTTCTAAGGACAAATGGTAGCCTAGCTCTATTCTGGAGGCGCATTTGTAACGTCACGTAATACGTAATTACGTTCAAAAAGGTCACGGGCGACGTAGCTGGAAGTACAGAGTCAGTAAGTTGAACACATAGGTTGAACGTGCAAACTAACTCAAACACCGTTTACAAAAAAAAAAGGAATTAAAAGGTAAAATAACGATGTCGGACGATTTTGATTCTGTACTTCCGGCTACGTCGCCCGTGACCTTTCTGAACGTAATTACGTATTACGTGACGTTACAAACGCGCCTTCAGAATAGAGCTAGGCTACCATTTGTCCTTAGAAAAGTTACATTTTTGGAATAAGTTTTGAAATAACCCATCGTTTCGCATGATAAGACCCTTATTCATCGTCTGGTGTCGTTTAAAGACATTTGAAGCTGGATCTGAAACTGTTATTAACGATCTTTTGGAGCTTGGACCGTCTAGTTCCCATGGAAGTCCATTATATGGAGAGAAATCCTGGAATGTTTTCATCAAAAACCTTAATTTCTTTTCGACTGAGGAAAGAAAGACATGGACATCTTGGATGACATGGGGGTGAGTAAATTATCAGCAAAAGTTTTTTCAAAAGTGAACTAATCCTTTAAGTATATTATGTATGTAATAAGTACTCTTTTTAAAAGTAAAGTGAACTTTTCTACAAGGGAACATGATGTTCAAACTTCAAAATTTTAAAGTAACTCTAGAATGAATATTATAAACCGTCTCAGACCACAAAAGTAAATAAAATAAAACAAATCGGGGGAAAACAACAGGTTTTTTTTCTTTTTTAATGTATGCATAGCTCCCACTATATTGTCTAGCTCCTTGTCCCGTGAGATCTGGCTTCAGCAAACAACTCCCTCGCTAGTCTGCAGGTCCACAACCAATTACTACAGCTGACACGAGGTGGAGGGCGAGACTGGGGATCCCTAGTGTGTCTCATTCTATTTGGAGCTCTATTGATCTGCACACATTGATCTAATCAGCCAGAGTTTTTTTTTCTCACCCACATTTGTCTCCCTACCTAACAAGTGTCTATTCAGAAGAAGTTTAACAATTTGCACTCAAGGAGTACAAGCAAGAAAGCCACCATACAGATTACAGCTTTAACATTTTTAGTTTTTAATGGCCTTTTTGGATATTTTCTCAGTGGTAAGCACCACTGAATTGCCTTCACCCTCAATTAGGAGAGTCACTGTAAAAATGAGCACACTTATTTCATGAGGATACTCCCACTTTAGGCTCTCCAACAGTTGATACGTGTTTGCATACATCCTCTATCACTGGTGTTCGAAGAAAAAAAATACTTAACTGAACTCTGGGGAAAAACGGTGGCCCACTTTCTCTTTCTGATGAAAAACAGCCATAATTATATATACTATACTAATTACCCTGGAAAATCATCATACTCTACCCTGCAACTTTGAGGAATATTTTGGCTGACTCTCCTTTAACAACATAGTTTTTCACTAGTACTGAAGAAAAACAATACCAGAAGTCACCCAGAGGAAAATGATTGCTGACAGGTTGCTCTTTCACAGCTATGGAGACTTCTCAGTTATGTTTATCTTTAATTAAGCATCAGCTTTATCAAAAACAAAAACTTAATCAAATGAGCCAATTGTTGGCATACAGTATATGAAGAGTATAGAGCTATAAAATGAATGTGTAAAAAAAAATATTAATGCAGTTTGTGACATATTTCTCATTTATACATTTTTATTTACAGAAAATAGGAGTAATATGCTGTGATGTTTTGCCAAATGCTTCATGACTAAAATATTACAGTTTAGAAATGTAGGCTCAATAAGATTATAGCATAACCTATTTTATAGTCACATTATTGATTGGATGGATAGCTTTGGTCTAAACTAGAAAACAAAATGGATTACTCAAAGAAAATATGAAATTACACAGACCTACATACTTGTACGTAAAGTTGTATTAAAGGAGCAGTTCACTTTTTTAAAAAAAACTTTTGCTGATAATTTACTCACCCCCATGTCATCCAAGAGTGTCCATTTCCATTCTTTTCTTCTGTCGAAAAGAAATTAAGGTTTTTGATGAAAACGTTCCAGGTATTTTCTCCATATAATGGACTTCAGTGAGAACCAAACGGTTCAAGGTCAGAAGACAGTTTCAGTGCAAACTGTTCAAAGGATTTTAAAATCGATTTCATGACTGATGAATAAGGGTCTTATCAAACGAAATCGATCACTTATTGAAAAAATAAATAAATAAAGTTTAAGTTTTATAATCTCAAATGGTCACCTTGCTCTGATACTGCGATATATCGTCGTGACTCTCCTGTTTGAACTCCGTTTATCAAAATGAACAAATCTTTTTTAGAGTCATTTGGTTCATTCAACTAATGAAATGAACAAGTTGACTCTAAAAAAGATTTGTTCATTTTGATGAACGAGTTTGAACAGGAGAGTCAAGAGTGACATCACAGTACAGAGCAAAGCAAAGGTTTAAGCTTCATAAAGCTTAAAACTTTGTTGTTGTTTTTTTTTAAATGAGCTGATCGTTTCAGCTTGATAAGACCCTTATTCATCGTCTGGGAATTGGTTTAAAGCTCTTTGAACAGTTTGCACTGAAACTGCTTGAACCGTTTGGTTCCCATTAGAGTGCATTATAATGGAGAAAAATCCTGGAAGCTTCATCAAAAACCTTAATTTCTTTTGAACTGAAGGAAAGAAAGACATGGACAGCTTGGATGAGCATGGGGTGAGTAAATTATCAGCAAAAGTTTTTCAAAAGTGAACTACTCCTTTAAAGTAGTTGCATTATTACATCTCTTACTTGGTGTGAGTAGAATGACGGAGGTGACGATCAGAGAGCAGATGACCAGGATGACCAGCAGGGCGATGGCGATTCCTTTCCAGTTCCTCTGCGGAGGGCTACTCCCAACCAGCTCCTGAAAACACAAGCACAGACATTTAGGGCTCTATCTTGCACCCCGGCGCAAAGCAGGTTTTTCCTTCACAGATGCAAGCATGTCAGTAAACTACGGAATGAACTTGCACTCACTGGGCGGATCGACGCAAAAACATTTCCTACAAACATTTCCTAGTGCTATTCTGCAGTTCCAGAAAACAATTGTGCCACTGACCAGAAAAAAACCTGGTCTAAAGTCAGTGACGCGTTGCACATTGTTCATAATGCTATTTTAAGTGCATATGCTTGGCCATAATGTCAGCGGGTGCCAAACCCACATACATTTATTTTTTTAATACTCTAATTTGCTTCTGACAAATGTATTCAGTTTTTCCTCAAATTATATGTATGGCTTAGAGCTTCAAAACCTTAAATTTGGATTTAATATCAATTAAACATTCCTTTCCTAAAGACAATTAACATTCATACAATGTAAAAAATATAGATTTATTTAATATACTTAAGATCATTATTATTAAGATCATTTACTTAATATATTTTCTTTAGATATCAGATGTTACTTAATGTAGGCCAAGTCTTTTTTACAACTAAATTACAAAAGTTCTTCATGTTTCATTTGGTTTACTAGACCACATTTGAAAGACCTTAACCCTAAAACCATATTCTGGACAAACGTGGGCAAAATAGTTTTGATTTATTTTAAAAAATACTTTTCCTTGATCTGAGCAGTACAAGACTTGGCTACTTTTCCTTAGTTTGCCTCCTGAACACACAATTTGTTTGACTCAATTCTACAATGTTAAGTGGGTGAAAAAAAACTTGTATTTGGGTTAAAAATGGGCACCCATAGAAATGAATGGGAAATACTGTAATTTACAGCATTCTAAAATAAGCCAAAATAAGACACCAGGTGACAGAAAAGTCACTTCATCTTTAGGTTTTAGCTTTAAAGGGATACTCCACTTTTTTGGAAATAGTCTCATTTTACAACTCCCCAGAGTTAAACAGTTGAGTTTTACCATTTTCGAATCCATTCAGCTGTTTTTCTTATATTTAGAGAGAATATCAGTAACCAGACAGTTTCTGGTCTCATTGACTTCCATAGTATTTTTTTTTTCCTACTATGGGAAGTCAATGAGACCAGAAACTGTCATAGGTTACTGATATTCTTCTAAATATAAGAAAAACAGCTGAATGGATTCAAAATGGTAAAACCCAACTGTTTAACTCTGGGGGAAGTTGTAAATGTAAAATTTCCAAAAAAAGTGGAGTATCCCTATAAGAATTTATTGGAATGATATTTTAATGTAGTTAAAACATTTTTTTTTTACAAATAAAACTACATAGTAATTAATTTACATTGAAATAATTTACATAGAAAATATGGTACTTTTTGAAGAAAATCAATTCAAAAATACCCCAAAATAAAAAAAAAACACCAAAAATGAAGACAAAACTTCATCAAAGACAGTGATATAACATTTATAATAAATAAAAATTAGGATCACACCTGAGTCCTCTGTGCCCACATTTGTCCACAATTACAGGATTGAGGGCTATAAAGTGAATATGGTTTAAGGGTTAACGTTTATTGCTGTCCTTCTAAACATGCATCATTTTCTGATATGTACTAAAAATAAACACCAGAAAAAAAAGAAAAACCTAAAATCCTGTCTGCCTTGACTAGAACTAGCTAGCATGTTTTTTGCACATCAACACTATTTTTGAATTTCATTGAAATTGTTTTTTGTATATTTTTAGACAAACAAACAAAAGAGGTTTAAACCCAAAAACCATGACTTTTTGATTAGACCAGGGGTGCCCAATCCTGCTCCTGGCGATCGATTGTCCTGCACGTTCATCTCAACCTTAATCAAACACACCTGAATGTGATCCTAAAGACCTTGATTGGTTGCTTCAGGTGTGTTTGATTAGGGTTTGAGATGCACTGTGCAGGACAGTCGACGCAGGAGCAATTTACGCCTGTGGATTAGACCAGATATAAAAATGCACTTTAAATAAATGACACGGCTGTTTCACATCTTTCAACGTGTTAAAAATCACTGTAACACACCATTACCACACCTTATTCCTTAACTGTGCCTATGCATGAATGCATGTGTAAATCTATCACGATTCATCAGTAACTTTTGTACTAAAATTTGTTCTAAACTCCAAAAAAGCATACATTCACTAAAAATTACATGTCACAGAGCTACCCTCAGTTCTCTGCTGACCCTCTTGTTAGCCTTCAACAGAACACATGAACACATACTTGGTTTTTAAAAGAATCTTTATTTACCTCAGTGTACCAGCAACATGAGAGATGGGTTAACCACACAAATATATCTTCACCTATACTGTTGTGTCTCAGACCGGTCACCTGAACACTAACCCTGAGGACATTTAAAGTTTGCTACAGACTGTTGTTTGTCATCTGGAGAAGCATGGTGGTGGCCATCTTGATTTGGGTAAAAGATTGGAATGGCCTTTTCTCATGTTTTTTATACCTGTGCTGTGTTGCATCATGGGAAGTGGGAGATACCAAGTATGGTGGGAAAGGAAGGGGAATTGGTTGATGTTAATGTGTACTTCCTTTACTTATTGAAGTTTGTTTGTACTGTTATTGAAATTTGTGTGGTGAAGCAAGTAGAGTTACTTGAGCACATAGTATCTTTACTTGATATTTTATGATCTTTATTACTTCCCCATGTGATGATTGCTGAGAAATGGTTGTACCCAGGTGTATACTGTACATTCTCACAGAATGAAGTGATCAGGAGGATAAAAGACTGAATGTTAGTTAATGCTGTATCAACTGAGTACTGTGATTGAAGAATTAGACCTGATGCAAGGCTAGTGTCTTTGGTATATTGACTTTGTTGGGTTTTTTCTTTCTTTTTATGCTGTGGCACCTGTGAGCACGTTGCAGCTTTACTGGCTTGGGAGAACATAAATAAATACAAAAATTGCATTTAACGTCCTCCATGTGTTATTTTGAAGAACTCTGGATGTCCTTGTGACAGGTGGTTTGATAAATGTGAAATAATTCATGCAATTACTATTGAATGAGACCCACTGTATCCGAGTTGGCTTTAATGTCTGAGACTGAGTAAATTATGCTTTTGGCTTATTTGTAAAAACAAGAAAAAAGTAACGCATTATGCTTTAATTACAATATGTAATACCACCATTTCATCTCATCCCAATGAAGTAAAATATATGATGCGCTCAATCGCCTCTCTATCAAGTGGCCTATTAAAGCAGCACATTTGCAAAACTACTGCAACTGAAATAGCTTCTCTATTGAAATGCCATTACAGCAGTGATAATTTGCATTAGAAAAGACAACACACCATTATACTATATTGCTATATTTGTCCAAATAAAGATCAATTGCTGTAATGTTTATGTGCTGAACTGACTTTCCTAAAAGCAGTAATGATTCCTTTACTAGTCTGAGCCTAAAATCAAATCAAAATATAATCCATGAGGCTTGAATGAGGTGGTCACTTCAAATGAAATAATTAAAATGATAATATTGCGCTGGCAGGGATTGCATTAACATATGCTAAAACCCTTAGCTGTACACAGGGCCACATGCAATGTGCAGAAAACTCAGACAATATTATATGTTATATAATAAATATTTAGGCATTTTTTTAAATACTTTCAGCAACCAATGAGAACATAGTACTCACAACCCAATTTTCTAACAGGCTTAAACATCACCATGACTTCAGCCAACTGAACTTCTGATTAGATTTTTTTTTAAATATGAATAATATTTTAGTCAAATGTTCAACTCCTAATGTTTTTTTTTTCTTTTATTTATTTTTTTAACTTTCTATGTTATAAATTATATATTTTTTAAATGAATTTGAATTTAGAAATTAGAAACATGCCCATCAGAAGGTGTATTCAAAGTTGGTTATGTATGAATTAGCCATTTTATTTTTGAATAAATGAAAAGATTTAAAAATGCATTTGCTAAAAAGTGTCAATTAAGACATTTATGATGTTTTACACTGTAAAAAATATTTTCATGTTTTGTAATCAACATTTTTTGTTTTGTCAAATCAACTTAGATAATTGATGTAGTTCAGATAACATAATATTTTGAGTTTCTGATGATTATATCAAATCTCCTTCATTGTATTAACTCATTTTTTCCATTTCAATGAACTTAAAATTTTAAGGCAACCAGGTTACTTATTTTTACTAACCAACAACATTTTTTACAGTGTATAGACATTGTGGATTTTAAAACTGATTATTTCAAATAAATGCTGTTATTTCTGAACATTCTATTCATCAAAGAATCCTGAAAAAAATGTATCATGGTTTCCACAAAAATATTAAGCAGTGCACAACTGTTTTCCACTTTGATGATAATAATAAAAAACTTTCTTGAGCAACAAATCTGCATATTAGGTTGATTTCTGAAGGTTCAGGTGACACTGAAGACTGAAAATCCAGCTTTGCCATGAATTACTGTACATTTCAAGATATCTTCAACGAAAATAGTTCAACGTCAAATATATGTCCAAAATGTTAAACTGAAGTGTATGTCTGATAATAATCCTAAACAATTCCCTTGTGAAATGGCCCTGGGTGGCTCATAAAAGAAGAATAATTTATTTTCTCATAATTAGTTGGTTTAGAATACCGATCAATCATCAATCACTGTTTTACCAGCTTGCTTCAAGGACAGTCTCAAATATGCCTCATGAAATGTTCCAGTAAAACTGAAGGTTGATAGTCTCCATTACCTCAGCACACGAGATGGCTCACCGAACAGCCTCCTGCTCTCTCTGACAGCTTACATTTCAATTTACACAGATGAGTTTCAAAAATATAACAGATGAAATCATCACCTTGAAAAATATTGCTTTTGCAAACCCTAAGAATGTAACTCATCCCACGCCGTTTGTGCTACACACATGAATAATGCCTAAGGTGCTCCTATTACTTTTCAAGGGATCAGACTATTCACCCGGTGGATGACTAAAACAGACGAACGAAAAAAGGACATTGACACCAGATGGGTTATTTTGACCAAGCAACCATCTAGAACTCAAACTAGAATCCAGTAAAAGCTACCAAGAGCACCTGGCAAATTAAATTTACGGTAAAAACCTGCAGCTGTGGTTGCCAGAAATTTACCTAAAATATACGGTAGCAAAATTTCAGGTTTTATAGTACTTGACTTAAATTTACAGTAAAGAAAAAAAATATATTTCACTATCTAATATTATGTTTATTTACCCACCTACTGAAGTACTATCTGTTGTGTACCATTGTAATACACTGACAACAAATCACAATGGCGACTGAGAGTCACATGATAAAACAATTTTTAAAGCAGCCTTTCACAAAAAAAGGTAATACTAATACATACATATATATATATATATATATATATATATATATATATATATATATATATATATATATAGGGCTGTCAAATGATTAATAGCGATTAATCGCACCAAAATAAAAGTTTAAAAGTTTGTGTTTACATAATATATGTGGGTAGATATATTCTATGTGATAATTTATATATATATATATATATATATATATATATATATATATATATATATATATATATATATATATATATATAAATACACACACACATGCATGTATATTTTAAGAAAAAAATAATATTTATATATAATATTTATATTTACATATAACATAAATTATATCTAAATCTATATACATATATACATGAAAATATTTCTTAAATATATATAAGCATGTGTGTGTATTTATATATATAAATAATTATACACAGTGCACCCACATATATTATGTAAACACAAAGATTTATCAGTGTCATTCAAACACTAAACATCATTCATGAAATTTAAAAAATGCAATAACATTAACAACATTAAATGTAACATAAAATCCTAATGTACATAACTGATTAGAAAAACTATGAAGGAGACAAAAAAATGTATTTCAACAAAAATGCATAAAATGTGAAGTGTCAGCACGGGGAATTATAGGAATGTACCATTATTGTTTTTTTTCACTGTAAATTATACATTGACCTGTTCTTTTTCAAAAACTAAATTTTACAGTATTTTACTGTAAGATATTATGTATATAGTACGTAAACTTTCTTTTACAGTTAAAATCACAATCTTTAACAAGCTAAAGTCTAATATTTCTTAAAAAATACCTTGAGAACGTTAACATCCTGAATTCTCAAAACAAACCAAGCCAAGCTTTTTGCATGTGTGTGAAGTCTGCATTTATAAACACGCATGCTGTTCAATCTAAAAGCAAAATGTTTATCAAAAACAAACAAAAGACGCAGTCAAGGCAAATCATGCGAGTCATCTTTAATTTCGAAATCCAATATTCTCAGGACTGAAAGCAACAGCTGCATGTTGAACTCATTTGAGATAAGAACGCTGTCTGTGATAAATAAAATGAAGCAGTTTGTGAGCTTTGACTCGACGGAGAGAAATGCAGTGTTGAGGCATTCGCTTAAGCTGGAACCTTCTAGTCAACTTCTAGTCAAGGATGTCAACTGAAACATCAGAATATTATGGATGTGCAATATTTTATCATCACCGATTCAATCATTTTATTTCATGCTTTGAAAATGAAAGGGGTCCATCATGGGGAAATCAAACTTTTAAATGTATAAAGCCTTATGTAAAGTTTTTATTCATAAGAGGCATATCTTTTGCACACATACATTCATACATTTTGCATACATTCACACACAACCATATCTTTAATTTCATACATCTTCATCCAGTCAATCCAGCTCTTTCATAAATATTCTTCTCTTTTTCGAGCAACTGCTGATGGGAAATTAAATACAGGGGCAATAAACAAGGGCCAGTTCCATAAACATAGACACTAAATTAAGACTGCCATAAGAACTAGTCTGACCAAACAGTTAGTTAGGGCTAATCATTATTACTTCTCAGATTCAAATTAGACCAAAGTTCCTTTTATGTAGCTGACAAAAAGATATGTCCAGAAAATAGTTAGAAGAACTAGCTTTTAAGGTATTAATGAATGGTGTGGTTTAAGGTTATTTCTGCACTACACCTGTGATGAGGTAGCAGGCATCTTAAAAATGGGTCATATTTTGAGTAATCAAATTTTTGATGTTCAACTGTAACTTTTAGAACTCAAAACTTCATCCTCAGTCCAAATTGATGACCAACTGATGAATGCATTTAATTTAGGGCTGTGCAAAAGTTAATTGCGATTAATCGCATCCAAAATAAAAGTCTGTGCTTACATAATATATTTGTGTGTGCTGTATATAATTATTTTGTACATATAAATACACTCTAAAAAAAAAGGTTCTTCAGGGGTTCTTTGCGGTGGTCATGGTGCTATATAGCACCACTAAGCCCAGTTTGGTTCTTCAGCGGTTCTTCAGTGGTTCTCTGGGATGGTTACCATGCTCTATGGAACCTCTTATGGTTCTACATAGCACCATATGAAAAGGTAAGTGCCATATGGCACTTAAAATGGTTCCCCTATGATTACGAGCCAATGAACCACTTTTAGTGCTATTTAGCACCATTTTTTTAGAGTGTACCTATGCATGCATGTATATATTTAAGAATTATTTGCGCTTAAATTCTGAATATATATATATATATATATATATATAATATATCTATATTATATAAATATAAATACTTTATATATATATATATATATATATATAACACATTTTCTTAAATATATACATGCATGTGTGTGTATTTATATATACACAAAATAATTATATACAGCACACACAAATATAATATGTAAACACAGACTTTTATTTTGGATGCGATTAATCGCAATTAATTTGTGCACAGCCCTAATTTAAATACATTTACACATGTTGGGTGATTCAGAAACTTCCATCAGTGTGTTTTTATGCGCATTTTGGGATATCGCATAAAACAATGGATAGAAACCATGATAATGACGTCACAAAAATATACATAAAAACATCTACACTATGCTTTAGTTAGGTAATTATTTGGATGGGTAGAAACTATGATGGTAACAAATTTAACAAATAAATTTATTGATGCAGAAAAAAAGCCATGTGACTTTGCCTAAACAAGTGAGGTGACTGAATAATTTGTGTGAATAATTAATTTTATGTACCAGGTAAAAGCAAGGTAACATTTATAAAGGCACTTGGTTCGTTCCTGAATAAATCAGTGTGTCACTGGAATAACAATGTAACCTACAAAATGCCCAATGCACTTAAATGCACTTAACTGCATACTATAAAATTTAAATGTTTATTATATATCATATATAATACAGTTACATCTATATTAAAGGAGCCTGTATGCAAGAGTGTGGCCAAAACTGGTACTGCAATCACTTTCAAATTAGGGTGTATCCCCGCCTTCCTCCTTGACTCGAGGTTGCCAGATATGCTGCAGGATCCAGCAGGAACGTAGGCTGCTACAAGAAGCTTCCAATGGCAAGTGACGAGTCCTACACAGTGAGTTTTTTTTCTGTTAATTATTTATTTTGGACTTTGTAACAAAGTATTTCGGATTCATATTGGAGTTTTTTGGGTTTCGTAACGTTAGGCTTTTTTTAACCGATTCCAACACGTTTGTCTCTGCAGCTGTGGTAAGAGAAGAGCTGGCAACCCGAATGCTGCAACACTACTGAGTCTGTGATTGGT
>JAQIUQ010002385.1:0-96058 GCA_030378365.1 Hybognathus amarus | reverse complement strand
CATCAGAACAAAACACAAATTGAAACATCAACACCAGTCGAGGGCTGCGACTTCACTTTTAAATGACAATATCCTGGCCGGACTGTTGTCAGAGATATAAAGTATTTGAAATGAACATGTTTTCTTAATATCTAGTGACATATCAGGAAAAATTTATGATTAATTGAAATAAAATTCTTGCATACAGCTCCTTTAAATAAAATATAAATGTTCAGCGCAGTCATCATCCCATATAACTGACGTTTCGGGACGTCTTTTGACCATTCGTCAATATACGACTTTTTCAGGGCCCCCTTAAACGTCAGAAGATGACGCTATGGGATCCTAACTCTACCCCAGACCTAAACCTAACCCTAAACCCGACTCGTCACCTAACTGACGTTAAAGGTAAAGCGTCAGTTGTATGACGACCCGGGATCGTCATCTACCGACGTTTAAGGGGGCCTGAAAAGTCGTATATTGACGAATGGTCAAAAGACGTCCAAAAACGTCAGCTATATGACGAATTGGGATGAGACTGTGTTAAAATGTTTGCAAACGGCGATGCTAAAGTGCACTGCAGTTAAGTCAACAAAATAAAATAAAACTTTCATCTGCTATAATAGTGATTTCGTCGTGTAAATTGAGGAACTGTTATGTAATATCTTTTCGGTCTTTGTATAGCGCTGCATTGTTAAAAATAACCAAACAAAGCAACAATCAACTGCATACAAATATTTCTGACTAAAAGTTCACGCTTACCGTACACTCAACCTACAATAAATCATCAAGGGCTTTCAAACTTTTACGTTTCAAAATAATCCCTTTAGTAGTAGCTTTGTTTGTCTATTTGACAAACACAGAAGATCTGTGTTGTCCCACGAGTGCGAATGCAATTGTCCAACAAAGCACAGACGCAAAACAGATGAAAACATTCTCATCTTGTACAACAAGAGGGATTTAGTTCTTAGGGGCTCAGCAAGAGACTGCGCCTGCATTAAGAAGATTTCCACTGGGATCTGTGTGAAAGGAAGAGGTTTCTGAAAAATTCTCCAAATGAAAATCAAGATTGTATCTCTGTACTTCTAAACTACAATCTCACCTTCTGACCTTTTCGATTGAACGAAGAGCCTCACCTTATGTGAGATTACAGAACCTCTGACAGTCTGAGATGAAGTTTGTTCCCTGCGGGTTTTCCACGAAACATACGCCCATTAAAAACTTCTCAAGCCCAGTTTTCTAGTACACGAGAAATAAAAAATCCAAGGTTTAGTTACTCTTGCAATAAGGATAAAACATTACAAACCTCATCCATGGTTTGGTGTTCCTCAGTAAGAAGGTTTTGTTTTTGCTCCCTCAGAAGAACAAGGACAGAAACTCATCATGAAAGGATGAAATGTATCTTTCCTGATCTCTTGTTTCCAGGGAACCAGGGAAAGAGATGACAATGGGCAAAAGAGAGAGAGTGATCGCCGCAGTGACTGAGTTGGGTCTTATCACTCACCGAGGCTAGAACGACGACTGGCATCAGTGATTTCAATCTACTGATGCTTCACTGAAATACAAACTGTCACCGCCCAGCAGGACAGGTGGATCTTTTAAGCCTTATCGGATGGGATTTCCTAAGTGTCCTTGTAGGGACACAGCACAGCTGAATCAGAGGAAAATTACTCATCGATGCTGTTGAGTTCAATGTAATCTAAAGGATGTTTGTAAAACTGAGATTTAACTGCTTTTGCTTCAGGATTGTGATTTCGAGTTAGAAATATATTATGTATTCTTTTTATGTGAGTGTGTATCATACAGTAGTGATTATCCATCATATTCCCTTCAAAGATTTTGCCAGCATAGTCCATCCAGCATAACTATGGAAGTAAAATGATGTCAAATGTTTTTGAAACAAAAAGCATGTTGAATTGCTCCAATTAAAAGAAAATGCATTGCGTTAAACATGCTTGCATTTTAATCCATTTGCATTTTTATGGGATGAAATTTAACATGGTTGAATATTTAAGCTGTGAATATTTCAATTAAAAACATTTCGAGCATATTTTCATTATTAAAAATTCAATAATGCATATTCACCTTTCATATTTCACTTCCAAAATGTTCAAACTGTTTAAAAATAGAACCTATAATATTCAACAGGCAATTTATTTCACCTTGAAAATTCGCTTCCACAAATTCAGTGTTCAAATTCAACAGAAAATACTACGTTGACATCCAGGAACTGCAGGAAAAGCAGTAGATTGCCGAGCATATTCTCCATCTGCTGTTGGAGCGAATAAAATAATTGTATTTGGGTTGTATTTAATGAAGCTATATTTCAATAAAATTGCCTTTGCCATCATGTGGTGCAAATTGGTGCAATTCAACATGCTTTTTGTTTCAAAAACATATTTTACTTCCATACATAACCCAGCATGAATTGTTGGTCCAGGCTGGTTTATGATACTGTAGTTAGAGCTGGGATAGTTCTGGTGAAGCTGATGGACCACCAAAACATACCTTATGCTGGTGACTGGCAATACTGGAGTATCAGAGAGCTGAAAAATACTGGTCACTTGGAACTCTAATGTGATTCTTATTGAAAATTCTGTTTGGAACAAACATTTATGCCATCTGAAACGCAGTCACAATGCCTGTCGTGCAACAAATAATAAAAAAAAACTATTTCAAACCACCTATAAATGTGATTGAAGTTAGAGTTTGTAAGGAATGCTCAGTGTTATCTTAAAATTTTATTTATATATTACTAATATTTTTTGATTATATATTAAACATTTTGTAAACTTTCATTTTAATATTATTATAGTGTAAGTTTTAGGATTTTTTTTATAAAAGTTTTCTTTTGTAAATTTTACTACTTCAACTATTTGCCTACACTGTAAAAAATGTTGGCTTTACTTAAAAAAATAAGTAACCTGGTTACCTTAAAATTTTAAGTTCGTTGAAATGGAAAAAATGAGTTAATACAATGAAGGAGATTAATTTAATTACCAGAAACTCAGAATATTATGTTATCTGAACTACATAAATTATCTAAGTTGATTTGACAAAAGAAAAAATGTTGTGATTACAAATCATGAAAATATTTTTCACAGTGACAACATTTATTTTACTAATATATTTTTTAAGTTTAAGATTTTTATCTGAGATTTTTATTTCAATTAAGAAACATATTTTAAATAGTTTTAGATTTAGTTTTAGTTAACAATAACAACACTGGTCAGCTTACTTTTTCTTCAATTTTAATACATTTTTGTAACAACAAAAACATTTCTGCCATTAACAATATAGAGTATGACTTCAAATGTAAAGGGGACATAACACACGCAGTTTCTGCCAATTTAATGTTAATCGTTCATATCTTCGAAGAGTTTTTAATTTTATCACAAAAGACAGATACACTTCCGTAACCCATAACTCGCATGTTGATGGGCGCACTCTTGCTCTCGCTCTGGTTGGACGTATAACGACGTATTTCTGTGCCAAATACACTCCTTCAAGATTTGTAAAAGTTTCAGGAATTTTTTTTTCCGAATATGGCCCCGTATGACATCATAATGGGTGGAATTCCTAATATGGGCAACTCTTCCTAAAGAGCGTGCGCACACATCAACTGAGCGAGAGCTCTGTTTTTTTTTTGTTGTTGTTGTTTTTTTTTAGCATTGAGAAATCTTTAACAGAGTAAATTAGTCAGAATGCATGAAATAGCATTAGACATCCCCTTCAAATAAATCCGAAAATGCATATTAATCTAAAATCTTTGCAATTGTTTTGAAAGTGGCATATCTGAAAGTTAACTGGGCCAGTTTTGACTGGTCATTGGGCGGCTTTTAGCTCAAGTGATTTTTCCACATCAGCAATGTGAAACAGTCTCCATACACATCAAGGATGAATCTATGTCAAGCCATTAATATATAATCGATGTTAAGTTCTAAATTAAGAATGCATGCAGTCAGAGGATCAGATTCAGGGCTAACCGCTCAGACATCCGTCTGATGTCATTCAAATGAAACAACATCCAGCCGGAAAATTGGAGGATCTGCAGTGGAGACACAAATAAGTCCAATAGGTGCAATTAGCCCATTGACACAACAGTCAGAGGGTCCTTTGAAAGACATGTCACAGCAGGACATGTGACAATAATAGGCCAGGTCTCTGTCTCTGATATAGTTCGGACTGAAGAGGCGATTGAGAGCTTTTGAACTTATAATTGAACAGACACAATCCCTCTCGATTGTGCATGGAAAATATCACAATTTCCATGTTTGGTGCGGAAGTATGGAGCGTCCATACACTGAACAGGAAGCATCATTGTGTTGTATATTACATCCTGTCTGTGCACAGTAGCTGTTAAATGATAAGGCATCTGTGATGTTCCACCCACGCATTAAAATCTATTTATTAACCTTAAGGACATCTGCATCAGGCACTCTGTTGTACTGTTGATGTGAAAGTGTTTGTGCATCACTGATCTGCCGTTGTAATAGTACACCAGATCAGCTGTTTAATTAGGAGGTGCTAATTAAAGCTGCCATTTTCTTCTGTAGTCTCACCTATTACCAGAAACCCCCTGCTGTCGGCCTCAAGGAGTCAAAATGCTGGGTTTTGCCAAATAACCTGTTATAGTTCATGAAGAAAAAAACTGACTAAAAGTGATAACTAAAATTATTTTTAGTAACTGAGTTATCACATAGTGACCACTAGACTGTAGAGCTTTTCTTTCTTATTTTTCTCTCTCTTATATTTGACTCTCTGTTCTTGGATTACAACCTCAATAGTTGTAAATTGATATTTGACCTTGAGTGTCACTGGAAAGAGTTTTGCGTTTTTTTCCATTAGTTTAAAGGGGATATATCATGAAAACCTCACTTTTCCATGTTTAAGTGCTAATCGGGTGAAAAGTAACAACCCAGGTAACTTTGTTTTGGCAAGCCTTTCTCTGCAAGAACGTCAAAAAATAAGCCGATCAGATTTCGCTCCCCTTCTGACATAGGAAAGGGATCTTTTTATAATATTACCGCCTCTTAATCTGCACGTTTCCAACCACGGCGCCACCATTTGGTTTTCACAGCGACAACAGTAAAACCAGTTCTAAAGCAATGGGAAAAGTTCAAGTATGCAAACTGTTCTGTTGTTGCTACACAGACAAGCACAGAACAAAAAAAATTGACCAAAAAATGTCACAGCTGTCTTATAAATACCTCAGGGAACTGTCAACTTGAGTAAAAGTTAAACATGACAGAACATCCAAGTCGATGAGATGAATCAATATAATTCCACAACACCTACATAAATGTATGTTCAGAAATCCAGGTGCGTCTAAAAGTTGCAACCTCTTCCTGATGTCTCTCTGTAATGGTGCGTTCACACCGGATGTGAATAGCGTGTCAGGCGCAAATGATATCAATGTTAAGTCAATGCAAAGACTAAAGCGCATTAAATGCGTACGTGCATTAAAAAATCCTGTGCCGCGAATAAGGCATAGAGCGCAGTAGATGCGAACTGTTCAAAGGGCTTTAAACGATTTCAGACGATGAATAAGGGTCTTAGCAATCGAAACGATCACTCATTTAAAACAACAACAACAACAAAGTTTAAGTTTTATAAGCTCAAATGGTCACTTTGCTCTGTTCTGTGATGAGTGTTCGTGACTCTCCTGTTTTCGAACTCGTTCATCAAAATTATATCTTTTACAGAGTCAATTAGTTCATTTTGTTCGTTGAATGAACCAAATGACACGAAAAAAGATTTGTTCTTTTGATGAACGAGTTCGAACAGGAAGTACGATGCCATCACAGAACAGCAAGGCCATTAGCTGACAACAAAAATGAACAAATCTTTCCAGAGTCAATTTTCATTTTGTTGAATGAACCAATGACACGAAAAGATTTGTCTTTATGAACAAGTCGAACAGGAGAGTCACAATGCGCAGCACAGAACAGAGCAGCGACCATTTGAGCTGACGACAAAAATTACAATCTTTCCAGAGTCAATTTATTCACTTTGTTTGTTGAATGAACCAAATGGCACGAAAAAAGATTTGTTCCATTTGATGAACGAGTTTGAACAGGAGAGTCACGAACGCGCATCACAGAACAGAGCAAGACGACCATTTGAGCTTATACAACTTAAACTTTATTATTTATTTTTAATGACGATCGTTTCGCTTGATAAGACCCTTATTCATCATCTGAAATCGTTTAAAGCCCTTTGAACAGTTTGCAGTTTGCACTGAAACTGCCTTTTGGACCATGAACCGCTTGGTTCCCATTGAAGTGCATTATATAGAGAAAAATCCTGGAAAGTTTTCATCAAAAACCTTAATTTCTTTTCGACTGAAGAAAGAATGACATGGATATCTTGGATGACATGGGGGTGAGTAAATTTCCAGCAAAACTTTTTTTTTTAAAAGTGAACTACTCCTTTAACTATGAACGAGATCCTCTAACATTTCAAAACCTATTCAGATGCATGTGGTTTTCATTTTGAACAGTTTATCTACTGTGTTATCATTTTACACCTAATAAATGGTTTGCTTGAAAAATGTTCTTGTGCTATCTGTAAAATAAATGACGCTTGGTTTGATATTTTGATACATAGGCCTTCGAGAAAACATCAAAATGAGATCTCGCAAGAAATCTACTGCAGGGCATAATATGCCTCAGACTTGTTTGCTTGTAATTGAAATGTTATTGATTTTGGGATGACCTTTGCAGCAGCTGAGTGTTTTATTTTAGGCAGAAGACAAACACCAGTGCTTGCAGCAATATAAGCTTTCTGTCATCCGTCATTTATCTGTTAGCAGTTAGAATTTGTTTATATCATTATAGTAACCATGAGAGATGTTCTAGATTTGTTGTAGAAAGTTTTGTTGCAACTGAAGAAGCAGTCGGCCTCTTCATTGTCTGATTCCCTGAGATTCTCCAAGATTTTAAATGACCAGTGAACAAACTACAACACATTCCTAATCATGAGTAACCATTGAGACGCTTTTCACATAGTAACCGGTCATCTCTACAGAGATATTGAGGCCGAAAGGCTAAGATGCGCAAAAACAAACTCAAGTGTGAAACTATATATGGACAGTTTAAAAATCATGTCATCATTTATGCACCCTCATGTCATAGTATTATTTTTCATGGTACATAAAAGGAGAATTTGAAAGGATTTTCATGACGCTAGTTTTATATACTGACAGTGAAGACCATATAAGCCCAAACAGCACAAGACAAAACGTAAAACAGAACGAAAACAAAAGACAAACAATAAAAGTAGTCTTTAAAAGTAGTCCATGCCCAAGTCTTCTGAAGCCATATGGTGACTTTTCTGAGGAATAGAGCGAAACTACAGACATTATTCACAGATCATTTTCACTCCCAATGGATCACTGAGTTGAACTCGAGCACCGGAACAGAAACCAAATCACCTGCTTCCTTGACAAGAATTGTTCTTTTGGGGGGATGAACTATTTCCTTAAATACAAATGATATTAGGTTAAAAAATAGCTGATGAAATACTGAATTAATAATAATAATAATAAAAACGGTTGCTTTTATTACATGTACAACAATAATACTGTTCTGCCACCAGATTTATATGTATCTGTCCACAGGGGTGTTTCCTTGTTTTTTGAAAGATAAAAAGATACAATGTAAAAAAATATTGTTGGTTTAACTTAAAAAAGTTAAAAGTAAAAATTTTAAGTTGAGTGAACTGGAAAAAGTGAGTTAATACAATGAAGGAGATTGATTTAAAGGTGCATTGCGCAACATTTCATGTTAAAAATAGCCGTTTTCTAACCCATACATGCTTAAACAATCGCCTGATGGGCTGAATGAGCCCTTCTCTGATCACTGCGATCGCCTCTATAATCCTGTACAGTGAAATAAATAAGAGGGATTCGGGCTCGAATCTGAGACTGGGCGTGACGTCATGCGCGTTCACGCTCGCCTGGCTATGTGTCTATGTCTTGCAGGTTAGTGTATTCGCCGCCATTCTCCGTATCAGAGAAGAAAACTTGAGCGACACAACTTTAGTCAACTTTCCACAAAAGTAGAAGATGGATTCAAAGTGTAAATGCATCTGGTTGTTGAAACCAGGCTATATGTCATGTTATTTTAGTCATATATGACGACGCGCATCACCTCAGATGAGCAGCTGAGCCCATCAAGCCGGGTGATTCTCACGAAATCCAGATTTAGAAGGTGCCCAGCATCAGAATTTTTAAAATGCCATTTTTTTTTCTTTTTTTTTAAAATGCCTATTTTCTTTTTGCACATATAAGATTAGGGTCTGAACTTACTATAACCATTATTTTTAGAAGATTTAAAAAAATATTTACTATATTATTATTTACATTTTTAGATGAAGTCCATAAAAATGATCATTACCGCAACATGACATTACCTTAAATATATGGTATATGTTTCGGTAATGAGAACTAAAAAGTCGTGTAGGTACTATGACAAACAAAAATATAACTTTTAACTTTTAAGTTAAAATTTAACTTATGTCCCTTCCAAAAAAAATCTTGAAAATGTTAGTTACTTGAGGACTTTTGAAAATTGTTGCGGAGGATGAGATAATTGGTCTTGGACACATTTATATTCCTTATTATTGCCACTACATTTACCAATGATCACCAAATACCACATGTTTCTTTATTGTAAATATTTATAGTATAACATGCACTGAAGTTTTTTATTTTTTATGTTTTTTAATTATAAATATTTTCATCTCAAAGAACCCAAATCCAGTCATGGACACGTTGCGGTAATGAGAAATTTCCCCTTAAATGTGGAAAAAACAACAAAATTGGTATTTATGATGTCATTTGAAATCATGTGCAAAATAGTACATGATGAGATGTTTATAACTGTATCCTTTTTATTTTCATAGCATTTACTTTTATAATCAAAATGTTTCATGACACCTCATAAGTCTAATTTCGCGAGAATCACCCAGCTAGCGCAATCTATCGCAAATCAAAGTGAAAGTAAGTCGCAGACGCTTAACACTACTATCTTCATTAAAATTAAAGTAATGAAATGATCTTACCATGCTGTTGCCGCTCTCTCTTATTGCGGTCTTTGCTGATTTTGAAATTAGCCGATGATTAATAAAATGCAGCTCATATCCGTTGATTTCGGTGACGTGCACTTCATGAAATCTGTAGCTATATAGCGCGGAAATTGAAGATCGGATTAATATCCGTTTTGCAAAAAACACATTTATGTGACCAGGTGTAATGGAATCGTTTTGATAAATCAGATAGCTATCCAATCTGAGAAAACGCATGAAGTGGCAGGTGTATACAGCCACAAAGAGACCGGCTTGTAGTTTATTCCAAACCGCAATGCAAACTCCACCTGAGACAAAGAAAATAAAACTTCTGTCTGTCCAGTGCCAGGCGTCGGAATAAGACGAGAGTCAACATCGGGAAGGCTTTCAACAAATGGAGAGATCTTTGGTCTTGCTCTAAAGCTCAAACGGGTCCTATACAAAGTAGGCTAATAACTTATATTGTTCATGAACGTGTTTCCATAATAATACAATCATAAGTGGATACAGTAAGCACATAAAACCGAAAGATTTCTTACTACCCCCCGTTTCCCCTCACACACACATAAGTGTGTAATTTACTCAAATGCCTTTCCTTTCATATATTTTAAATGACTTGCAGATTTAGTAACTTTATTACCTCATTATGGCTGTAACAAAAGATGTGTGCCGCACAATGTGCAGCTGATGCTTCTTTGGTTATGAACAGCTCGGCAAACGCGTGTGTGTTTTCCATGAGCGCGCACGCCTCTGGTTGCAGTAGCGCTTGTCGCCAGAGGGGGCGTAGTTCTGCAAAAACTCAGAGCACTTGCGTTTTGCACCTTTAAACATCAGAAAGTCAAAATAATAAGTTATCTCAACTAAATAAATTATTTAAGTTGATTTGACAAAAGAAAAAATGTTGTGATAACAAACCTTGAAAATATTATTTTACAGTGTAGCACCAAGATATTTAAGCTCCCAGCTTCAGCTCTTTCATAATTCTTCATAGTTTTTTTTTCATTACATCGCTGTGCATGTGGTTGTAAATCACTTGACGTACCCTTTTCAAGATGCAAAGTAAACACATCAATGAGCAATATTTTTCAGCTGGTGGGAGTTGCTGATGATATTTCAGTGTAATGCACTGCAGAAAAAAGCTAACATGCAATAATTTTAAGAAATATAAATAGCATTGAACAGAACAGTGGCGATGTTTACTCAAACTGAGTTCTGAACTGATTCTCTGGCTTATGCAAAGTCTGGGAGTGAGGGTTTTATAGCCCCTCAACATCAGATGATATATTTCAGTCAATGACTTTCTCTTTCTGTCAAACTTGGGCAGAATAAGCTCCAAAGTGGGCCAAACTTTATGCTAAGATTCAAAAAGCCAGGAAACAAAAACCTAGCCATGAAAACAAGCCCCAAGATCAGAGTAGCTGTGAATTATTTCATGAAATGTGACACTGAAGCAGACGCGTTCATTAGTTTCAGCCTAAAGAAGCCATTAGAGAACCCAGAAAGGCTGAAGGTGAAACTCTGAGCGAGAGACAAGGCGACGCACACATGATCTGCTCTCATTTGTTACACCAAATGGGCAAACTAGGAACAACAAAAGAGAAAACAAGAAATGATGGAGGACGTATGGTAACAGCACTCACACGTAAAGCAGTCAGTTTTCTCATACATAGACCTTCCACTTAACAGGCATCTTTATCACAGAGTATGGATTGATTCCGAATGAATGCAGAAACCCAGCAGGCATGTTTCACTTCATTTCCCCGAGGTCATCAAGTGACATATTGTTATGTCATAATGGCATATCACTTTCCTACCAATTTATAAATGCTCTCACGGTTAATAATCTTCCGTGTCTCCTTTCTGACAGAAAGCACTCCATTTTATTATAAAAACATCAGCGAGTGAAGATGCACGAGGCATCTGGAACAATATCTCTGACACTCTTTTCTGACAACACCATATATTTAGCCTGCAATAACATGATCACCTTTTTATCTTCCGTCGTGTCAAATCTGACAGCAACAGCATTAGTGGAGGAAAGCACTTAGTGCCATCTGCGTGTGAAGGACACTTAACAACTGTGAAATAGACAGGGTAGTTGATTGGCACATCAACACCAACAGATAAATGATGCATAAAAGAGAGCATATTTAATAGACCCATTATAATCATCTCCATCAAGATGACAGGTCTGCAAAAAATAAACAAATATCATATACAACAGTGATGCGTATATTAATATACACATCAAAAGTTGAAGTTCAGTTGTTGTTTGTTGTTGTTTTTAGAGAGGGCATTGAATTAATCAAAAGGGACAAAAAAGACATTATTCATGTTTCATAAGATTCAAATAAATGCTGTTCTTTTGAACTTCCTATTCAATTAAGAATGCTGAAATAAAATGTTCACAATTGCCACAAAAATTTAAGCAGCTCAGCTGGTTTTAATATTGATAATAATAAAGATTTGTTTCTTGAGCATCAAATCAGCATATCAGAATGATTTCTGAATGATCAGGTGACACTGTAATGAGTAATGATGCGGGGTCTCTGAACTGGCTTTTTAAATTTTTGAATTTTATATATTTGTAAATTTTAAAAATGTAAAAAATGGAAAAAAATGAAAATTTAAATTATTTTTTAATTTTTAAAATGTAAATTTTCAAAAAATGTTAAAATTTTAAAAAATTTTTAAAAAAATTAAATTTTTAAAATTTTTACCATTTTTAGCATTTTTAAAAATTTAAATTTTTAAAATGTTTAAAATTTGTAACATTTTAAAAATTTGTAAAATTTGTAAAATTTTTTGTCTGAAGGTCATGATTCGTTATGATGTTCGCTTAGTTTTGCATTCAAAAACATTAAAATTAATAAGTAATAGGCTATTTTGTACACAAACCGGCAACCGAAATGAATTCGCCCATACATATTCGACCCAGAGTCCGTGTGTTTCACCATTCCTGTCAGATCCAATATAGAAGGCACAGCACCTTTCTTCTTAATCTTAATCGGTCTGCAAATCCAGTCTTGTTTACAAAACAACCCTCAGTGAAATGAAGCGAACAGACGACGATGTTTTACCTCATCAGCTGGAACGTCATTAAAATAAAGTTTATCCATGCAGTCCTATTGGAATCCAGAGGAAGCTTATGCAGCGACTGTCTTCCCACAACCAGCCACTGCACAATATGTTGTATTGCTCGGTAGCTTCGATCCGGTTTGTCATCATGAGGTAGGCCTAAGTTATTTAGCTATGCGTGTAAAGTGTGAATCGGTGGGCGGGGCTAATGGCCGTGTTGTTCTCCATCTTCTTCTGCGGGGGTGGTGTTTTATCCCCTTTGTCGTCGTCATAGTTCTCCACTTTGAAAAACGAGTCGTTTGTTGAGGCTGGTGTCAATAAAAGCTTTTATTGGACTATAGGGGTGTAACGATTTTCGAACCGAACCGAAAAACCGCGATACTGAACTCACGATTCGAATCGCGATACTGTCATTGCGTACCGAACACGCCCCGCCCCGCCCCCTGCTACCCCGGCCCCGCCCAGCCCGGCTCAATGGACTTCATGTCTTATGTACACAACGAATTCAGTTTTGTAGCCTAACCACCATTAACACCAAATAACAAGCTCTGTGTTTTGTTACTTTCGATAACAAGCAAGGTGTAATCTTTCCAATTGTGTCTATTTGATCACGAAAATAAAACAATAAATGGCGTTTTGGCGCTCTTTGATGTGGCGTGACAGACCGCTGTGGGCTTACTATAGGCTCCTCATTTCAAGCGGCAGCGCGACGCGCGAGTAAACGCGATCATCTCTTCCTCAGTTACAGAAAAGACACCTGAAGGTATGTTGAAAGATACAGTATACTTACTGAAAGGCATCATAACTTGTGTAATCGCTCAATCAGTGTTTTAGCCGCGGAAAGACGTCAATAAAACAGCATAGCTTAGCTTGTCCTAGCATTATATTTACCTCAACAGGCAAGTGATTCAGTGTCCACAACTTCCTATAAATGAACTCTTGCACTGAAGAAATGCACTATGTATATTATATTTTGCTTAACCTGTTTATGATATCTTGATTATTTAATGTATGTTTAATGTCTTTCATGAAAATTACAACTGTGTAAATTATTATATTTCAACAACAAATAAGAGTAAAAACACA
Organism: Hybognathus amarus; assembly: GCA_030378365.1. NCBI lineage: Eukaryota > Metazoa > Chordata > Actinopteri > Cypriniformes > Leuciscidae > Hybognathus > Hybognathus amarus. The sequence goes on along the minus strand of JAQIUQ010002385.1, from coordinate 82,846 downwards.
AGTTAATGCAAAAACTGCCTTATGTTCAGTTTACATGTTTTCATACAATGTGTTGTGTGTTGATTATTATATCTAAAAAATAAATAGCATCTGAATTTAGGTTAAAAGTCTACAACCTTTAATGTTATAGTAATGTGTGGCTCCCTATATAGTTTACAGCATAGCAGATTTTTTTAAATCCTTGTGAAATGTTAAATTGTAATTGAATTAATTTAAAGACAAAGACCCTTTTTTTTCATTAAACCACTGGTAAAAAAAAAAGCCATTTTAGCTTTCAAAACCGAACCGAATTCGAACCGAACCGAGATGTCAAAACCGTGGGAAAACCGAACCGTCAGTTTTGTGTATCGTTGCACCCCTATTGGACTAACAACGACGTTTTCAGTTCTGAAACTTACAGGATATTCTTATAATATGATGACCTCTTAGATGTCAAAAGCTCAAGGAAAATTTGATTTCTCAGTTCATCACCCCTTTAAAAACATTACAATATAATTAACATTAACTTTTATATGATATTTCACACTATAATACCAAATAAATAACAGCACTGCTGCAGAAGTGTTGCAGAACAGAACTGAATAAATCAGAGCACATGTATGATGTGGAGTAATATGAATCATGAAGCAATCTGCTACATTGCTGACCAAATGTCTAAAAACAAGATTTACATCCTGTGGCAGCAGAAACAGCATCTAGTGAAGACAAGTTGTGATTTGTCTCATAGATGATGGAGGGAGGTAGAAAAATAGCTCAAATTGCGTATGTATGAGACGCCAATTCGTATATCCATTTTTGGCGTGCTATCAACATGCATAATCACTTTTCAGTGCATTTATGAACACCGTTGACATACAGACATACATACACGTGGATAGCTCAAAATGCGTATAGATAACACAACACTTGACTTGCAAAAGTCATGATGTCATATCGCAAATTGAGATGGTTGAGAATGAAAGCTACTAACGGAATATTATTAGTGCTGTTTGCTAAGACAACTACGAGCAAGACGGATATGCACAAATTCACACGCTATGTACATGTGGACATAAATGACACCTTAAATCCTGATTGAGCAGAGGAGTACTTACTATTAGTTTCAAACAATCACACACGATTTTCATCTGGTTGATGAAAAAAAAACATAAAAAAATTACAACTTTTTAGTTGCTTTATTTTGCAATATTTACAGAGGAATAACATGTTTCAGCTCACTGGCCTTTTTCACCATGTTATGGAAAAATGACATCACACAAAAGTACGGGAAAGAGGGACCTGACGTCTCAGTTCGGTTCGATTCGGTTTAGAAAGCTAAAATGGCTTTTTTTTAAACAGTGGTTTAATGAAAAAAAAAGGTCTTTGTCTTTAAAATAATTCAGTTACAATTAAACATTTCACAAGGATTAAAAAAAAATCTGCTAATGCTGTGAACTATATTGAAGGCTGCACATTACTATAACATTAAATGTTGTAGCCTAGACTTTTAACCTAAATTCAGATGCCATTTATTTTTTAGATATAATAATCAACACACAACACATTGTATGAAAACATGTAAACTGAACATAAGGCAGTTTTTACATTAACTTGTGTTTTTACTCTAATAATTTACACAGTTGTCATTTTCATGAAAGATATTTTAAACATAAATTAAATAATAAGATATCATTAACAGGTTAAGTCAAATATAATATACAGGCTAACATAGTGCATTTATTTAGTGCAAAGGTTCATTTATAGGAAGTTGTGGACACTGAATCACTTGCCTGCTGAGGTAAATATAATGCTAGTGACAAGCTAAAGCTTTGCTGTTTTATTGACGTCTTTCCGCTGCTTAAACACTGATTGAGCGATTACACGAGTTATGATGCCTTTCAGTAAGTATACTGTATCTTTCAACATACCTTCAGGTGTCTTTTCTGTAACTGAGGAAGAGATGATCGCGTTTACTCGCGCGCGCGCTGCCGCTTGAAATGAGGAGCCTAGTAAGCGATCTGTCACGTCACATCAAAGAGCGCCAAAACGCCATTTATTGTTTGAATTTCGTGATCAAATAGACAGAATCTGAAAGATTACACCTTGCTTATTATCAAAAGTAACAAAACACGGAGCTTGTTATTTGGTGTTAATGGTGGTTAGGCTACAAAACTGAATTCATTGTGTACTGTTTACATAAGACATGAGGTCCATTGAGCCGGGCTGGGCGGGGCCGGGGTAGCAGGGGGCGGGGCGGGGCGTGTTCGGTACGCAATGACAGTATTGACGATTCGAATCGTGAGTTCAGTATCGCGGTTTTCGGTTTGGTTTTAAAAATCGTTACACCCCTAATATATATATATATATATATATATATATATATATATACACACACACACACACACACATATATCAAATCTTACATTTTATATATATATTATTTTTAATTTTATTTGTATTTATTTATTTATTTATTTTTATTTATTTATTTATTTATTTATTTATTGTGCAGGGGAAATGTGTTTTGATTTTCATGAAAAATATCACACTACCAAATTATTTAAAGGTCATGTTTTTGGTGTTAAACGTGACCATGAATAAGATTTACCAGTATGACACAATAAAGAAAGAGACAGAGAGTACTGACATGTAATAGAGTCCCACTGACATCTCAGACAGATATTAAAATCCATCACCTCTAGAAATATACTATGATGATAAAAGAAAGAAATACAGAGTACAGACATCTAATATCACAGCAATTCCCACACAATCCTCCAGAAAACCAGCTTAACATAAACCTTCAACATGGCTTTTAAAATTGTTCTTATATCTAAGCGCTTTTTCAGACCACAAGCACAAGTTAAGTGGACAACTTTAAATGAGATCTTTCAAAGTAAAAAAAAAAAACAACACCTGCGTGAATAGCAGAATAATAAGTGGGATTGTGCCTCTATCAAATCACCTTAATGATCACAGAACAAAGTTCTTCGATTGGAACTTCATCGTTGTATAGAGACCATTATTAAAGTGATAATCGCCATCCAAAGACCTGCCGAAGCCTGAGCCGTTCCCAACACGTGGCTGTTATTGCTCTAACAGACGGGCACTATTTGAAGGGCAGGTGAAAACACGCTCCCGTCTATCCGTGCTGAGCCTGAACTGATTGCTCATAATTGTACTTTATGGGGGATGTTCTTTTTCATCTGGGCTCCGAACATCAAACGCAATTCCCAATTAATCCCGTCTATCAGACCCACTTTATCGCCACCACCACTCCAAATATAGCCCCTCCTTTGAGCAGAATCAAAAGCTATTCTAAGACAGGCAATTCTTCCACTGCTTAAACCCTAATCATTGTCATCAGAGAGCCCTACTTAGGGCTGAAGTGCAAAAAGCAGCTTGAGAGGGTGAATACGCTCTAAATATCTTCATTTCTTCATGCGGCTTAATTTTATTAAGAAAAAAAATCTAAAAAAAATGGCACAAGACTTACAGTTAAAGTTGAGTACCACATGCAGGGCAGCAGGTTATGTTTGGAGAACAATGTAACAAGGTCAGATGAATGTGTTATTAATGAATAGCATGAAAGTAATCAAAGCACAACAGATGCAGTAGTTTGGCTTAATTGATTTGAATGATGAGAACTGCAGGTTTCCATGCTTTGCACAATAACTGCGCTCGGGGACAAAGAAGTGAAATAAAGAGTTGTGTTTACACAGGCCATCTGTTGTGCGTGGTTTTCAACTGGCACCTGAAGTGTCCATTTATCTAACGTAATGGAAATATATGAGATTCTCTATAAAATATTCAGGCAGTGAAGAGACATAAATGACACCCATGATTATATGACAAGAAAACATAGAAATTTACCTGAAAAAACATTGACATTTATCTCTTTATCTTTATTTTCTGTTTAATAAATCAACTCGGATGAAAAATGAAATTATTCATAACATATCAGGTTAAAATTTGATTTTAATAAAAGTTAAGATTTAATGGTCAATACATGTAATTGTTCCATGAAATACTATTAAATTTAAATTAAGTTATTTTTTTTGTAAATAAAAAGTATTAATTACCATATGGTTAATGGTACAAATCTTTATTATTTTCAACAAGACAATAGGCTACAGTAAAATATTGTTCTAGTGTTATCATTTTTGGTAAATATTCCCCAGTAAAAGAAAGCCCTGTGATATTTGATTGTATTATAAATAGTAAAGCTTCGTTGTATTTCTTGCTATCAGTTATGTCATTTTGGGCTTTTTATTTTATATAGCTGTAACGTTTAGGATCACAATGCACTTTAGTGTTTTAGTTCATGGAAAAGCTGTTTTTATAAACTTTTGAAGTAAAAAAAATATATATATATTTATTAATTTAGCAGACGTAGCCAACAATATATACTTGCGTGACCCAATATTAAGTTTCAAGCGTAAACTATAGTAGAGCTGAAGTGAAATGCAGAAAAGTACAGAAGAACAGAGCACTGCTCACAGAAGGGGTGTGTCTTTAAAGTTCAGGAAATAAAGTAAACTATAATATATACAGTAAGTAAAATGCAACCAACACTGCAAGTTTTTTCAACATATTCAGCAGGATATACATATAGCGTATGAAAGCTCAATGCACAAAGATCATCATAGAGACATCATTTTTGACCATTCCTAATCATATAAACAACAGCCTATAGCTACCCTCTAATATAGCCGAAACAAACGCCAAAACAAAACTTTGTAATAATGATGATAATAATGGATTTAAATAAATAAATAAATGAAATAGGCTACGTCTCATGCTCACCAAGTCTGTCATTGCTCCAAATAACTATAACGAGGCTGTGTCTTTTGTTTAAAATGGCACAAAAACAAAACATTGTAGGAAATATATTGTGATGCAATAGATATCCTACATATAATCAATGCTCAGTTAACGTGCCAATTAAAACGTCCACAGAACTAACAGAATGCAAAACCACGATATCTTTCCATACACATAAACCACCAGAGAGAAGCTCTCTCTGACTTTAATGTCACTACCTGATCTTGTTGATACGCTTTTCCCGGCGCGCTGGATTCTGAAGTCATGCTGAAGACGCGGATGTAAACACTGATGCAGGAGCTCTTCAGAGGGAACAAAAAGCGTTACTCTCACTGAAACCCATTCGGTGTTGGAGGGAGAGAGAGAGAGAAGGAGCACGACTAAACGCGCTTTATTTAGACTCTCTGTATATGTCTCGAGCTGAGCGCGCGCTGAACAGCAAACAGTGAAGTAGCGCGAGGCGTTGCGCAGCTGCAGAACTACAGCTTGAGGTTCTTGTTATGCAGTGGTTTTCATGTCCCCATCATATGTGTCAATGTAGTGGATATGACATTAAACTAACAACTTTTAAACATATGAATGTATAAATAAATAAATAAATAAACCAACATTTAAGCATATGACATAAATGAATAAATCATTCAGTTTAGTCGCAGTTTAACCTATCACAGCCCTTGACAAAGAAGTACACTTTATAGGCCAATACTTTTGTAATAATACCTTTATAAGACTATGGAAACAATTTAGTCTACTTGAAGGCAAACTGAATGATGTTTTCTGACTTCTTTGCAATTAAGTGATTTGACAGTGTATTCGAAAATGTAGGCTTATTATATTTTAGCTAAAATTTATATTAAATGCAATTCGTTTTTTTTACAGTAGTATTGTCTGGGGTCTCTTTAAAAAAATATATAGGCTAATTATTAATTTAATATACAATACAAGTTCACAATAAATGCAATTTGGGGCACTTGACTTTTCACAAATGAGTTGAGTGAGCATAAGAGTTAATTTTTTGTTTGTTTGTTTGTTTTAAGTTTAAGTTTCAAAATCGTCAAAACGGTGGCTGCTGCCCAGATGATGTCCATGTTATGACACCTTGTCTTCTATCGATCATCCAGTGAGAACATGCACTGTCTACAACACTCAAATGTGAAGGTATATATGGTAGTGAGCTTATTAGAGACTCAATAATATAACAGGGCTCTCACAAAGATTTCATCTGAATTATTAGATTTTTTTTATTTTTATTTTTTTACTTTTAACCAAATAATCCATAGCAAACTATTTTTTCTTACAATCAATAAATAATGGTTAGTGTCATGTAGCTTTTTTGGTAGATTCAACAGTTATTGTGTAAGTATGGTCATTCAGTACCATAGTAACACTCAAGTACTTTTAGAGTGAACACAGGTGAAGAAAAAATAGGAAGAAGATAACGAAATATCTTATTTTATGTTCCTCATACAGGTTGGAATGATGTCAGGGTGAGTAAATGATGACAATTTTTATTTCTGGGTGATCTATCATTTTAACCAATCTGCTTTGCAGCAGAACATGATAATCTGTGCATTGCTTTAATATCAGTGTGGTCAGAGTTTGTGCCGGATCCACAGCGCTCCAGACGCTACACATGCGCCCACTCCTCATTCAACAGTCTCTTTTACCAGCTCTGAGCCCTAATTTAGCACATCTCACATCTCCCTGTAGACGTGTCACACCGCACCTTCCCATTTCCTTTGTACAGAAGTCTGCGCCACCACCATTTTATCACATTCATATGGAAATGAATGTAAAGGCGCAGGCTGAAATCTTCATAATGAGTGACAGTGAGTTCAGGTCTAAATGGAGAGAGACACCACGACTGCTTAGTTCATCAGAAACCGACTGACACCTCCGCACTGAACCAATGATGCACTTAAGAAAAGAAAACTGCGGTTTTGTCAGACATATTGAAATGAGCGGAAATGTTATTTTATGGTCCCACTTTATATTAAGTGGCTTTAAGTACTATGTACTTACATCGAAAAATAAATACAACGTATTATTGTGGTCCTGCTGTATTGTAAAACACTTTTGCTGCTATTGAGGTGTGATATGGGTAAGGTTAGGGACAGGTATGGTGGTATGGGTAGGTTTAAGGTTAGGTTAAGGTGTTAAGGGGAGGGGTCAACTGTGTAATTATAAATGTAATTACACAAATTAATTACAGCTGTAATTACATGCTGGTATTTTTAAAACATAAGTACAATGTAAAAACATGAATGTACACAATAAGTCCATTGTATCAACCTGTACCAATTTCAATGTAAGTACATAGTACTTAAAGCCACTTAATATAAAGTGGGACCTATTTTATTATCTAAATAAATGTGTCTTACCAATACTATTCATTGACATGATATAACTCATAAATCTTTTACACACCCTTATATTGTTTTCAACCTGTATACATTTCTTAGTTGTGCAGAACATAATACGTAAAACAAAGTAAAAATATAAAAAGTCTGTAACTAAGAAAAGGATTTTAAAAAATGACTATAATTAGTGACTATACAGGAAGAAGCCATCTTTGAAAAATAGTCTCTACCAGTTGATCTATGATCGCCAATCCAAGTGCGCTGAACTGTGCAGAATCTCATATGGTCAGTTGTTTCCAGAAGAAACACAAACCATTTTCTTCTCTTCAATATGTACATGTTGCCTACTGGTCGCGCTCACCTTATCACCTTATTCACATCTCACGAGCGCACTTGGATCGGCGTTCGTAGATCGACTGGTAGAGACTATTTTCAAAGATGGCTTCTTCCTGTATTCGCGAAGTTGACTGTGTGTATAAAATATCTTCTTATTAAACTGTATGGACACTGACAAAGTTCTCAATGCTTTCGGTTTGAATGTAGGGACCCTTATTATGCTACCGTGTTACTGTGGGGCTATTTTGAGCCTTGTTAGTGGTAATAACAAGCGATTTTTATTTGTCATTACTCTATGCCCTATACACTAGTGTTATACTAGCATTATAAGCTAAACTGTTTTTATCAACCCGATCACACCAAATGCGTCTTTATAGCACGCATGTGTATTGTCGTGTAATATATACGCTAAAGTGAGTTTTTACGTGCATATGATACGCATTGGTTGGTTAGGTTAAGTTTAGGTGTGGGTGGGTGCGTGTGTATTAGACGCTTGCTAGAATTAGTGGTGTGGGGTGCGTGTGTATTATACGCAAATGAACTGCGTATCAATTGCACGACAAAAACTGCGTCTCATATGCACGTAAAAACTCATTTTCGCGTATATATTACACGACAATACACATGCGTGTTATAAAGACGCATTTACATGAGAGACAGGCTGGTTTTTATAGATAAAACTATTTACATTCGGCAATCCTGAAAACAAATCTCAGATAACGGTTGACTAGGTAACAATGTGTAATTAGACCAAAGGTTCATTTTGAAAACAAAGAGAAATTTAATTAAATTTTTTCTCTTTGAAATGTGACATGATATTTAAAAAAGACATTTTCATGATTACTAATAAATAATGATCATTTCTAATCAGGCAAAGTGGTCTCAGGTTGAAGGAAACCCTAGTTTGAGTCCTTTTCCTGATCAAACTGAAAGTTTTTCTGCTCTTGTCCAGTAATGGGCATTTCTGTATTTTAACTTAAACCAGACCAAATTTACACATTTACAGATAAGTGATTTGAACACACACAAAAAGAGAAGTGTGAATGATTCTGTGAATGAATTAAATTGCTGTTGTAATTAGTATACTATTTTGTTTGCTTAATTGTTCCTTAAATCCCTTGAATAGAAACATACTTCATTTCTTTCTCGCCATCTAACTTTACAATGAATGTTGTCATGGCAACTAACACCAATTGCCATGCCGCTTGGCTAAACGAGAGCAGTGAGAAAGTGAACAATCATTTCCACAACCTGTACCGTTTTGTCATTAGTTATTTCAAGTTACAGTAATTAATGAATCTTGCAGCTGAAAATACAGCAGGAGTATACAAACATAAATAACATCATTCTGAGAGTTTTAAATGTCAAACAAGCTAATTATAAACAGCACTAAAGAAATCTTAAAGCTACAGCCACTCTTGCAGGAAGAAAATGATTGAGTAAAAATTTGTTTGAATATCGCAATGTACAAGTAGACCTGGTCTGATCTGTGCTCAGAAGACCCACAATCTGATTACCACAAATAAAAGTATTCAGCTAAACAACACATCTTTCAGTATCAGTGGAAAACGGTCGGCTAATGGATAGCATGAGCGCTAATTTAAGCAGTATAAACAACATCTCAAGGCCATGAGGCCAAGTGATGGCAGGCTTAGAGCTGGGACTGGCAAGGGTTCATTTCCATGTCGTCAATCTCATATTGAGATGTTTCACGAAGCAGGCAAACACCAAATTACAAGACCTAAACAATGAAGAAAATGGCACAATTATCTATTTTTTGATCTACTTCCAGCCTTTTTCGTGTCTCTAACGCTCACGGCTAATGCAGAGAGACGTTGCATTAGTCACACTCGGAGACTCTGCCATGAATAGATTTACCAGCATGTCGATTACCCAGCCCGCTTCTTGTGACTATACGAGATGGAGGAAGCAGAAAGCTGTCCATTATATTTTGCCTGTTCAGTGGTTGATTTTAAAAGCAAAGAAAAGGGTGAAACAAGGACTCAATGGAGGACATGTTCATTCAAGTGCGGTAAATAACAGACTTCATATTACAATCAAGGCTTGCTGAAAGCATACAGCATATTGAAAAGTAAAAACTGTATACTATGTGTGAAGACTATGAGTTAAGCAACAATAACTGTTTGCATGAAATGAAATTTTGCCAACGTTTGATAATGTTTAATCAAAATGTCATAACTCGATCTTTCAATGAAAAGGACAGATTTCTCTGGTGACGTAAACAGAAATTGTCTGCAAGCTCGCATTTGTTTTTGAGTGCAAAGGCCACCTCTCAGAATCCACTCACCAACCACTGGACAGAACAAAGTCCCCGTCGTACATTTTGTTCTCGGATGTACGTCTCGATGGGGAATATATCTGTTGCTATCCTTTTCATTGCAACTTTACAACTGTACAACTGCTGTTTTTAACTTACTTTGTCTAATCTGTGTAAGTGGCAAGTACCAAAATTGTAGTTGATATTAATTCTTCACATTAAATGCCATTATACATACTGCATATATATATACACTGGAAAATTAGCAAACACAGTCTCATGAAGATGTGTATCTATACCACCATTTCTCGTGGCATTTATACGCCAAAAATGGTTTTTGTGTGTACATGGTACGCACTGAAAAAACCTGGGTTAGGTTTAGAGGGGAGGGGCTGGGGGTGGCGAGTTTGTGCATAAAAGGGATCATTCTTAAAGGGATAGTATTTTAGATTGCTCTAAATTACAGTTTTTCCAATTCATTTCTATGTGTGTCCATTTTTGACCCAAATACAAGATTAAGGAGGTTTTTTTCACCCACTTAACGCTGTAAAATTGAGTAAAAAAAATTGTGTGTGTTCAGGAGGCAAACTTAGGAAAAGCAGCCAAGTCTTGTACCTCTCAGATCAAGGGAAGTATTTTTTAAAAATAAATCAAAACTATTTTGCCCACATATGTCCAGAATATGGTTTTAAGGTTAAGTGAGAGAACATTATGTAAAAATATTGTCTTCTTGTCGACTTCTCCAGAAAAAATCTCAATGATGAGCATTTGATGGTAGAATTTGGCATATTCAGAATTACAACATGGATCCATCATGCCTTGTTACCACTGTGCAGGCTGGTGGGGGTGGTGTAATGGTGTGGGATTGGATGTTTTCTTGGCGCACTTTAGGCCCCTTAGTGCTCAAGTGTTGCCCAGTGTCATATGTGCATTGCAGTTTTCACGAAATAATTAAAATTTTCCAGTTTGTTTATTTAATTATTGCTCCTTTAGTTACCATTATAGAATATTTATTTATATATTTAAAAATACAAATTTATACAAAGTTCGAGCATATTATACGGCAAAAAGTGTGTATCATATGAACGCAAAAATCGCGTGCCATATACATGCAAAAACTGTTTTTGGTGTATAAATGCCACGAGAAATGACATTCGTGCCATAGATACGAACTTTCATGAGATTGGACACAAAATTGGAGGCTCCTATATTTTTCAAATGAATATTCTTATAATTTTATAATTGTTCCTAAAGGGATAGTTCACCCAAAAAGGAAAATTCTTTCAGTATAGGACTAGTCCATAGGCTTCTTGAGGGATTGAAACATGAAATAGCTCGAAAAGTAATTAAAGACATCGTTAAAATAGTCCAAGTGACTGCAGTGGCTTAATCTTAACTTTATCAAGCGGATGAGAAAACGACTTTATTTCAACTATTAATTTCCTTCTCTTTGGGCTTCTAGCAGAGATGTATAGTAACGAAGTAGAACTACTCAAATACTGTACTTAAGTACTAAAATGCTGTATATGTACTCTACTAGAGTATTGATTTTTTCTCATACTTCTACTTTTACCTCAGTAGATATTTTCGATGAATTTAATACTTTTACTTCGATATTTTTTTAATGTTCTCCTAGTTACTCGTTACAATTATAAAAATTTTACGAATCATTTGTTGCATGTTGGCTTTCATGCTGCCTAAATCACACGCCAGTTTTATAGGGTAATGGTATTGATTTACACACATTGACAACTAATGCAGGGGTTGTCCTGCAATGACTTTTTTTGGCGGCCGCCAAAGCAAATTTGTATCCCACCAAAGCGCCTTATTTGATTGCCAGTTCAAACTTTTGAATGTTTTTTTAATAATTACATGACACATACTTGTACTTTTAGTACTTAAGTAGTGAATTTTAAAATAAACTACTTAAAATACTTAAGTACAAAAAATGTTGAATACTTTAATACTTCTACTTAAGTGTGGTGCTTAAAGAGCACTTCAACTTCTACTCAAGTCACTTTTTGATGGAGCCACTTGTACCTTTACTCAAGTCCAGGCTAGTACTTTATACATCTCTGGCTTCTAGTCAGTAAAACTTCACACGTAGGCTCTCTATTGACCGACACTGATCATGTGTGTGATGAGTGTGACGTACAACAACAGATCGCCCAGAGAGAAGGAAGTAAATAGTTGAAATAAGGTCGTTATTTTTGTTTGTTTGTTTTTCACACAAAAAGTGTTCTCGTCACTTGATAAAGTTAAGATTGAGCCACTGTGGTCACTTGGACTATTTTAACGAATGTCTTTAATAACTTTTCGAGGCCGGCAAGTTTCAATCCCTCAAGAAGCCTATGAACTAGTGTGGAGGAGTGATCCAGCTCTCAGATTTCATCAAAAATATCTTAATTCTTAAGGTCTTACGGGGTTGGAACAACTTGAGGGTGAGTAAATACTGACAGAATTTAAATTTTAGGGTGAACTATCCCTTTAAATCTCACAGTGACTGCAGTATTCAATATTATTTTTTTTATTTTTAGATCACCAGTGGAACTTCTACTGCTACATTTTTCTGTATTTCTAAATACATGTATTGTGTATTATTCATCGTTGGCAGTAAAACATCTCAGACCTTCATCCAAAGTAAAACCCAAAGACAATTCTGGCATCACACCAGGAACAATGTGCTATTTTGCAAACACAACTGCAAAACAGAAGAGGAATAAAACAATAGCGTATATAGAACTCATCTAGGAAAACCTCATTTATTGGTGCCAAATCATGAATTGTAGCAATGTAGAGAGCTCAACTTTGACCTCCATCTCTCTCTGAGTACAGTCGAAATGCCTGCATGCTGATGGCGCCAACACCCCTTCTCCTAAGAGGAAATTGTAGAAAGGGAGCTGCTGGCTCAGAGAGGGATTTCACATGCTGTTCTAATCGTACAAATCACAGGCTTCTGTTGTAAACTGCCAAACCATTTTGTACTTGAAATATTGTTATGGCCAAAGTGTGCCACAGAAATTACTGAATAGTGTTAACCTTCTAAAACGAATGTTAAAAAATGAGAGAGTTGTATAATGAACCATTAACACTATAAAGCCTAGTGTATTGTATTTGACAGGTGCATTTTAATGTCCTTTTTAAAAAACTGCTGAAAAACATATTCTAGTTTAGGGTGCCTGCACTCCCTGCACTGATTTGGGGTATTTCTAATTGTGCAATGGTGCTGACTTATTAATTTGCACATGATTTGTCTTAAAGCATATTAAAAAACACAACATAGATTTATAAGCAACAGTGAAAGCTTGATTTTCACCAAAAAAGAAAAAAAAGAAAAGATGCATACACATGGGTACTCGGAGAGCAAACCATGGCAGACTTAAGTTTGCATACATTACTTTACAGCATCTGCAAACTGTTAATAAGTTTAACAAAATAAAAGCGGTCATAACAAATTATGTTTAATTAATTAATTAATTGATTAATTAATTTGACTTAGTACTAATTCACAAGTCCACAAGACAAAATAATAATAATATTTTTAAAACAAACTCATTCTACACATTATATGCTGCAATTTTTTTTGTCTTGTGGACTACAGTATACTGTATACATCTGTTAAGTGAAATAGCCTATTCAAGATGAATAAAAATAAAATGTTCCAATAATTTTGCAGATTCTGCAAGGTTTATGAACTGAAACTATATCATAGCTAAACTATGACCAAACTCCTCACAACCATTTCCCCAGTATAGTGCTGCCCCCATGTGACCTTTAACAGATTTTACTAACCGGTCAATGCTGTGTAAATATGCACTCTGCTAATCCAACATTGATTAGCAAGTTAATATATTCTACAGTTCTTTGAGAAACATATTTTATTACTTACACTGAGATTCCAAACAAACAAATTTCATTCTGGAAACTCATGAACTAGGCAGCCAGGCCAAACTGCTTCAATCAAAGAAACGATTAGCCTATGTAAATCAGGTGCTTCATTGCTTAGCTGGAATAGATCATTACCACAGCAGGCGTTTCTTAAGTCCAACTGTCCTTTTGAATCATCAGACAATTATGAAACTGTTTATCCAGCAAACTCAATTAAACTATCAAATGGAGAATCGCTTGATAGTTCGCCTGGAGAGTTGGTGATGAGATCACACATTAATCGCATGCAAATGAATGCAGGGCAGTCACTGGTCCAACGGTTATAATATTTCTATAGCTTTTTGTAGCCCTCAAACCCTATTGACTTTATAGCCCTTAATCCTGTAATTGTGGACAAATGTGGGCACAGAGGACTCAGGTGTGATCCTAATTTTTATTTATAATAAATGTTATATCACTGTCTTTGATAAAGTTTTGTCTATCCATTTATGTTTTATTTTTTATTCTGGGGGTATTATGTCAATTATTCTAATTTTCGTTTTATTTTTATTTTTTAAACTACATTAAAATATCATTTCAATAAGTTCTTAGAGCTAAAACCTAAAGATGAAGTGACTTTGCTGTCACCTGGTGTCTTATTTTGGCTTATTTTAGATTGCTCTAAATTACAGTTTTTCCCATTCATTTCTATGGGTGTCCATTTTTGACCCAAATACAAGATTAAGGAGTTTTTTTTTCACCCACTTAAAATTGTAGAATTGAGTCAAAAAAATGTGCATGTTCAGGAGGCAAACTAAGGAAAAGCAGCCAAGTCTTGTACCGCTCAGATCAAGGGAAGAATTTTTTAAAAATAAATCAAAACTATTTTGCCCACATTTGTCCAGAATATGGTTTTAGGGTTAAGTGAGAGAGAACATTATGTAAATTATTGTCTTCTTGACGACTTCTCCAGTAAGAAAAAATCTCAATGATGAGCATTCGATGGTAGAGTTAGAATTTGGCGTATTCAGAATGAGAACATGGATCCATCATGCCTTGTTACCACTGTGCAGGCTGGTGGTGGTGGTGTAATGGTGTGGCGGATGTTTTCTTGGCACACTTTAGGCCCCTTAGAGCTCAAGTGTTGCCCAGTGTCATATGTGCATTCTAGTTTTCACAAAATAATTAAAATTTTCCAGTTTGTTTATTTAATTATTGCTCCTTTAGTTACCATTATAGAATATTTATTTATATATTTAAAAATACAAATTTTACTTCATGATTAAGTATCAAATGAATTTGTATCCTGCAGCTGCGTAGGGCCAAAGAAGTTTGAAGCCTCGACTGTAACAAAATAAAACTGAAAAATTTGGAGGCTGCTTATTGGATAGGGGTGTAACGATACACGTATTCATATTGAACCGTTTCGGTACGAGACTTTCGGTTCGATTTTCGGTACGCATTTTGAACCGAACGGTTCGTTCAGTTCATTTTTCCTGCCGACCAACATTTCATTATTTCAAATGTATGCGCGTTGCGCGTGGCAAGCGCGTTCATAATGTAAGAGACGCTGCGCGTGACCACAACATTGTCCAACATCAAATGGCAAATATAATATAAGCGAACGAACCTGAGCTACTCGTTATTGTGTGGTTGTCTGGATCACGGACCGTTTATGAGTTTGGACCAATGCAGCGCGAGCCGATCTTGATCAGCACTGTTAGGCTACTATTTACTGTAACACTATATCTGTAAGTTTGGCAGGAAAAGTAGGCTATAATGCTTTCAAGTAACATCACGTCTGTTGTATTTTGACATTATCGATACACTTGCTGCCCTCAAATGTTAATCTAAACTAAAATAAACCTTTGTTAATAACAATATTAAATACAATATTACATTTCATTTTGTCCAAGGAGCATGTTTTATGCTCCTAAGAAAAGTCAAGGATAGTTCATCATTGCTCAAAGTTAAAAAATATCATACTTTATGAAGTTAGTTTTAATAAAAATATAATTAAAACAAAATAAATCAAGGAAATTTCTCTGCCATTTCTTTCTTTTTGCTGTATTTGAAACCGAACCGTACCGAACCGAACCATGACACAAGTGTATCGTATCGAACCAAACCGTGAATTTTGTGAACCGTTACACCCCTATTATTGGATCAATAAAGGTAAGCATCTACACACAAATATTGTCCTATACCAAATAAGGTAAAAACAAATGAAGAGTTACCAATCTCCTAGCGTGAACTTTACATCATAATTCAAGAAATACCTTATAAATGACTGGTGCAATCCCACCCTGGAGAACCAATACAATCAATATTCATTTCTGAGTTCATTCCCATTCCCAAAGAGACATCTTTCACTTTATATGCTAAAGTATTCAACCTGATTCAGTCAAGGGGGACTCTGGACACTCATAATTATTTCTACACTGGCGATGACACTGAGCCACTAATGAAAGTCATCAGGGTATCTGAATGACCTGAAAGGCATATCCGATGGGAAGGAGGAAGCCTGTTAGCTAAAACAGTTGATATGCCAAGACATAAGTTTGACAACACTCTAGTTCAAATAAACATAGAGATCCCAATATACAGTACTGTTTGCAAAGTTCTTCATCATTCTTTAGGGGTATAGAAGTTTAAAAATCTGTGTGATGGTATACTGTTAGTGAAGATTCAGAGGGTGTTTAGAGGAGTAAATATGTGCTGCTTGCTATTCTCTCAATAACACAACAAACACAACAACAATGACAGAGGTGAAAAAGGAGCATGTTAAGCAGGCATCCCATCATCGGGATGCACGTGTTTGAACTCCAATCTCCAATGTGTAATGACCATCAATGTGTTTGACCATGACAAACAGGGTCAAGAAATTAACCTGAAAGATTACCATGCCAAAACAGACATGTGACTGTCATGGACCACTAGCAGATGAATGGAGATTAACAGTCAGCATGACAAGCTGGTTTGAAACACCAAAACAAAACTCCAAACGACCTCTGTTTTGACAGATTTTGCTTTTTTTGTCACACTAAATTGTCATTTTACTTGATGTATGTCAGGGCTTTAAACTAACAGGAAATATCTGTTCGACTACAGGCCATAATTTAATTCTCAAAGTAGTCTCATTGGAATGCTAATTCAACAGTGTCCTAAAGCCAGGGCAACAACAAATGCACTGATGGCAACCATAAAAACCTCTGGCTTTTCTCCAGCTGGCGGACACCACCAGTCATGACCTTTCCAAAATTCCCTTAAAGACCTCTGATGGTGGACCACCTGCTGTTCCAATCGACTGCAAATGAACCAATCTTAATGGCCTCACAGCTCATATTAGGCCTGAATAAACAGGCAAGTTCAGTCCTTACAACTCACAAGACTCGTCTGGCTAACATGATATACTGAACAAGCTATTATAGATTTGGGCTGACTATTTAAAATATAATTTAACTGGAATAAATAAATGTTTATATTGTTCCTAGGGAGTGTGGTTTTGCCCTATTTTCTGCTAGTTACTAAATTTTGTATTAAAAGTGATATGCAAATAAAATTGAATGGAATGGTTCACTCTAAGAAATGCTGGATTGTTTTAACCCAAATTTGGGTCAAATATGGACAAACCCAAATGTTGGGTTAAAAGTTTAGGTTACACTTTATTTCAATAGTCACTTTAGACGTTCTGCTAACTTTTCAACTACATGTCAAGTAACTCTCATTAGATTATTAGTATATAATAGTAGACTGTCAGTAGACTGTTAGGTACTGGTTAGGTGTTAGGCTTTGGGTTAGGAGAATAAGTTTACTTGTAGTCGCCAAGTTACTTATAGTCAGTTGAATGTCTGTTGGAGGACCAACAAAATAAAGTGTTAGCAGATATTAAGCTGACAGTCTACTAATACTCTAATGACAGTTAGTTGATATGCAGTTGAAAAGTTACTTATAGTTAGTAGAATGTCTAAAGTGGACTATCAAAATAAAGTGTTACCCCCAACATTTGGGTTTGACCCAAATTTGGGTTGAACAACCCAGCATTTTTTAGAGTGTTTGCTTAAACTTTTAAAATTGGGTTGATATACACACACACACACACACACACACACACACATATACTATATATATATATATATATATATATATATATATATATATATATATATGTTGTCTTAACAATATCACACTTAATATTTTTTCTCACACAGTATAAATGTGTCTTAAAATGTATCAAACTTTATATTTTAAGAAGGGGGATCATGTTTTTACACATTTTGCATGAACTTTGTTCTTTTGTTCAGGAACAAAGAATAAACCATCCAGAGATTAAATATCGCATTTGTGCTGATGTACTGAATCTGATTCAGCCCCAGACAGGCGAGAAACAGCACTTTCCCCTTACTGCTAATGACTCTGCACAACATTTAAAATAATTATATTTGTCATAACCATGCAGTCTTATTACAGATACAGGATTAGATTTAACTGTGTTCATTCTTATCTATATCTATTTTTAGGTCTTAGAGGAATTGTCTTGCCCCAACCACAATCTGAAAACACATAAAGGCGATCGTGTATCCTAAGATTATTTCAGAGCTCTTGGCTGTTCTCAAGAGAGGCTGTATGCAAACTTGTTTATATAGAAAAGCTGACCAGAGATTGGCAAATGGATTGCTCTTAGAGAGAAGAGTGAAACTAAAATCCCAGAGTGGCAGTGATTTGTTGTGTTTCTACAGCACAATGCAGGCTCACTAGTGCATTACCTGCAAACAGACATTAATTAGTGGTGTTTGCTATTCTTACTGTCTGACTGCCTTCTGTTTACCTGACCAGAATATGTATGTGATGTGTTATTCAAAATTGAATAATGCAGGTGATTTAGAATATAGACATTAAAATAGTCCGAAAATTATCTTCAATTGCTAATTCTTACCGGTCACATAAATCTCTCTTCCAAAATGCAATTGTTCATTTTCAGTGATTTCCCATTATTTTCCACTGAGTCATAACTCTATACTGTCTCAAGATGGATAATCTTGTCATACAGTAAAATCTACAGTATATGCTGATCCATTGTACATTATGACCTTTAAATCTGTCACATTTGCTTCAGGCCCAGCTTGTATTTCTGTCATATTTTCAAAGAAATTCTGTTGTCACTGTTTTTCAATGATGAAAGAAAGTCTTGGAATAAAATGAGAGTGAGTAATTGACGAAAAAAAAAATCATTTTTCGATTGACCTATTCCTTTAAGAAGTATTGGTCCTACACTTGTAAGGGGCTCTTTGTGAAGGGGCCTTCGTCCCTCTTCGTTTGGAAGCCATAAAGCCATATGTCAAGGTGCATGTCAATATCTGACATGATTAGTGTGATTAGTGTGTGGGCTATTTTGAGCCTTGTTAGTGGTAATAACAAGCGATTTTTATTTGTCACTACTCTATGCCCTATATACTAGCGTTATACTAGCATTTTAAGCTAAACTGTTTTTATAGATAAAACTATTTGCATTCGGCAATCATGAAAACAAATCTCAGATAACGGTTGACTAGGTAACAATGTGTAATTAGACCAAAAGTTCATTTTGCGCCAGGAGTTGTCCTTTAATGGCTCATCTACTTTTTTTCAGCAGCCCAAATTTGGGATCTCTACAGACGTGCCAAAAACTTCTGAGAGTGAGTCCTCTCTTTCTCTCTGATGTCTGCCATGTTCAACCTCAGATGCCTGGATCCCTGCCCTGGATCCAATATCGTGACATAATGCATGATGTCAGAGTCCAAAACAGATATTAAATAAATATCTGCACATACAAACACCAAACTAGTAGTGTGTCTGACCCCCTTTCACCTTCAGAACTGCTTCAATTCTATGTGGCATTGATTCAACAAGGTGCTGAAAGCATTCTTTAGAAATGTTGGCCCATATTGATATGATAGCATCTTACAGTTGATGGAGATTTGTGGGATGCACATCCAGGGCTCAAAGCTCCCATTCCACCACATCCCAAAGATGCTCTATTGGGTTGAGATCTAGTGACTGTGGTGTGGGGGTCATTTTAGTACAGCGAACTCATTGTTATGTTCAAGAAACCAATTTGAAATGACTCCGTGCTGGAAGTAGCCATCAGATGATGGGTACATGGTGGCCATAAAGGGTCAGAAACAATGCTCAGGTAGGCTGTGGCATTTAAACAATGCCCAATTGGCACTAAGGGGCCTAAAGTGTGCCAAGAAAACATCCCTCACACCATTACACCACCACCACCAGCCTGCACAGTGGTAACAAGGCATGATGGATCCATGTTATCATTCATGTGAATGTCTCAACATAAATCCAGACTCATCAGACCAGGCAACATTTTTCCAGTCTTCAACTGTCCAATTTTGGTGAGCTCTTGAAAAGAGTTCTAGAAATCATATAAGCAAAGTTAACAGTGATTACAACATGTTTGTTTTTATTTCTTTGACATCTAATTAAAGGACAACTTCGACGCAAAATGAACCTTTGGTCTAATTACACATTGTTACCTAGTCAACTGATATCTGAGATTTGTTTTCATGATTGCCGAATGTAAATAGTTTTATCTACAAAAACAGTTTAGCTTATAATGCTAGTATAACGCTATATATAGGGCATAGAGTAGTGACAAATAAAATCGCTTGTTATTACCACTAACAAGGCTCAAAATAGCCCCACAGTAACACGGTAGCACAATCAGGGTCCCTGATTAGTGTGTGGGCTATTTTGAGCCTTGTTAGTGGTAATAACAAGCGATTTTTATTTGTCACTACTCTATGCCCTATATACTAGTGTTATACTAGCATTTTAAGCTAAACTGTTTTTATAGATAAAACTATTTACATTCGGCAATCATGAAAACAAATCTCAGATAACGGTTGACTAGGTAACAATGTGTAATTAGACCAAAAGTTCATTTTGCGCCGGAGTTGTCCTTTAATGGCTCATCTACTTTTTTTCAGCAGCCCAAATTTTGCTTTGTTTTAGCCTGGGCAGAGGGGATCAATCCTTCTCCACGACCGTCATAGCTGGGGAGGGAATGATGAAGCAGACCATTCTGGTGGAAAATGGTTAAGACTGTGAAGGGCCAGGATTCCCTGAGGCTTGCCACTTTAGGCTGGGATTTGGATTCGGATGCGGGATGTACTTCCTAAATGCAGTCAATTGTGCCCTTCCCTCTATAAACTTTCCAACCACAATCTCTACAGACGTGCCAAAAACTTCTGAGAGTGAGTCCTCTCTTCTCTCTGATGTCTGCCATGTTCAACCTCAGATGCCTGGATCCCTGCCCTGGATCCAAACCTCTAAGCATAACTCCCTGGTAGGCTTACAGCACCTCTATGGTGTGCAATGCTCCACTGACCTGACCAGCCGCCTTGACATTCAAGCATGAAGTGGTCTGAAGCGGCTTGGATGGCAGGGCAGGAGCCTTCAAAGAGGATAACTCACCTTGAGAGATATAGCACATATCCATACAATCTGGTTGTGGAGCTAGATGATGTCCAGCAGTTCTGAAAGTACACATTCTACCTTTGGCCTCTTTAACCACATCGGTCTCCTTCTAGCTGGATAGTGCCAACAATATGCTATCTGCTGGATTAGATGACGCTAAAGACAGCACTTCTTGATCCAGCAGATCGCTCGAGTCCGTGACAGGACGAGCTATACCTCTCTCGAAACTACTTAGCCATCTCAACCTGCAATCCCCTCAACTTTAGCCTTCTTCGGAGAGTTATGCGGCGCAGACAGCTATCCTATATCCCTCAAGAATAAGGACAGGCATGAACAGAGCTTTAGCGTTGTGAACCTCTCAATGCAGTGCCCTTGAGCACTGAATGCAAGTACTCTTCAACCAGACATTGAATTCACAGGTCATTTGTGTCCTCCGGTGTCAGAAATCTGGTACACAGAGACACACACTTCCTGAAATGCTTGCTCAGATTCTCCACTATAGATTCGCCTTCACTGCATGCTAACTAAACAAACAACTCCTGAAGACAAAAAGCACTTTAATACTTCAAATAAATAAAAATGCTGAATGAAAAATCAGTCAACTATGAGTAATCAGTTAAACTAAAATGAGTTGTACATGAAGCATTTTATTGACCTGGACCATTTCTATCATCAGAATTTTCATTTTGAATAGGAAGTGTAGTTAATTTTTAAAAGGATTCCTTTTGTGGACTATTTTGGGTAACGATTCATTTTACAGTACAGTACTTACAGTGTACTTACCTAGAAAGTACTGGCTAATATAAGGTAAGTACATGGAACAGGGGTAGGTTTAGGGGTAGGGTCAGGGTTAGTACTAGTTATTACCCAGTAATTGTAGTTACTAAAATAAGTACATAGTATTTACATGGGTAACTGGACTGTAAAAGGAAGCGTTACCCTGTTTTGCACTTCTAAACTTAACGCACAGCCTGGATTCGGATATTTTTTCTTGACTCTTCAGATGATTCAGCACTCATTACAAGTTCATTAACTCAACTGCTGTTAAAGTGCAATTTCAAACATTTATGGGGCGCCTGAATTTTATTTCCACAAATCAATTTCCATCTTAATGGCAGTAAAACTGGAAGAAAACCTTTAGACATAAGTTATTATTAGGCAGTAACCATGGTTATCCACCACAAAGCATGCACAACAACAAAGAGGAATTATCGACAGAGCAAATGTGAATGGGGTCTGCACAGTATGGCGAAATTTCATTGGTAAAGCTTTACAAAAAAATCCATGAATAAGATGAAACCCAATGTGAAGGAGAGGAAAAATGGTAATGGTCTAAATTACTAGACTTTAACCCCCTCCACAATTTAAGTACACTGTAAATAAAATGGGTCTAAAAAAACTATATAATTGGTATATAGTATAATTACATTACTTCAACTATTGTGCCAGTGGTTAACAGAAATTGTTGGTCAACCACTAAAGTTCATACATTTGTTGATTTATGTTGGGAAATCAGACATACTGTATAAAACAGATTTATAAAGTTCTGTCATCATGCTCAAGATGGTGCAGGCTGATTGGCCCTTAAAGGAGTAGTTCACCATAAAATGAAAATGAAGTCATAAAGTTTTACATTATAATCCAACTATCAACAAAATAATGTTCTATGCTCTACATTATAATGGCAGTGAATAACGACCAGCATCATGCTTTTTTTTAAAGTATCACATAATGATCCCATGCAACACATGTCATATATTCCAAGTGTTCTGGAGGTATCCGATATTGAATTTAACATATTATTTTAAAGAAAACACTGACCTTGTCCGTTTGCACTTCAGTGCATGGCTATTCAACGTTGTGGCTCATTTATGTGAGTCTATTAGCGCCGTCTTACCCAGAAAAAGCACTTGATTGTGAGAAATCAAGAATAACAAAAACACAACATGAAATACAATTCATGGACCTTCTTCTCTGAGGAAAATATATTGTGTTCATCCAATGTAACAATAACAACAAGCCTTATAACTGTCATCAGACAGAGTTTTGGTCCTGAGATAATATTTAGTGAAGAAAGTACACTAAATTTATTAATCTTGATTTCTCACAACGTGAGACAGAGTGAACTGTGGCGTTAACAGAGTCACACGAGCGTGCATGTCAAGTAGCCATGCACTGAATACCAAAGGCCAAGGTCAGTATTTTCATAAAATAATACATTAAACAAGATGGGATCTATTCTATGATACTTTTTTTTTAAAGCTTCTTCGGTGCAGCAGCAGTGCATATTTTCTGCATTGTCATCTCCTGCATGATGGGAGATTTTCTATGATGTACAATCGGCTTGTATTGTTAAATCTTCATTGTAGAAAATCCTTTAAAATTCTAGTAGACTGTAGACCCCCAAAACAAAATCAAGACTTGATTAAAGGGCATAGCCCCCCTTTAAGGGTTAATTTACTACATCTAGTTACCGACATCAAATTTTGATGCCTATAGTATGGGTTTAAATAATCATTGCCTTATTGACCCTTAAAGTACTGACAGAAGGAGCTGTGCTCTTTCTATAGAAAACAGTAGAAAACAGGAAAGCAGTTTTAAAAAGAAACTAAACCAATGTGTAGTACAACTCACTCAAAAGTTGGACAAAACTGCTGCTCAAAATGGATGTAGGCCTACATAAGATTGAAGGTTATTACATATTGACCAACATGCATTTTCAGAGGTGAAATGACTAGCAATGCATGTCAAGTTTTCTGTTTAAGTAGTTTGTGCATTAAGGGAAAGCACAGGCCTCTCAGCAGTCTACTGTAAGTGTGTTGCTGTAGCCCATTACTCTGAGTGGCTAAAAGCTAAATGGATCCTCTGATGCATTAAAATTGTTGACTCGCTGATACTTACAATACAGTACATGCAATTCATTGTGTTGATGTGTGTTACATTACAACACCATGACATGGTGATTTATTAATTGTGACTAGTATAACTGCATGAACTTTTCCATTATATGTTTAGGCATGCATGGTGGTTTTTATGCAATGCAACATAATGGCATTACCCACAGTGTTAACGCTTTACTTGAAGCGGTGTGCATAAGACTTGACACGACACCTACATAATCAGGTTTTATGCATGTTTATGACAACTGTCATTAAGTGTCATTCACTCAACTATGAAATTTTTAATGCAAAAATGACATTGTTTGACATGTCTTTGTTATGACACCTTGACATAAACCAATACATCATAACCTGTCAGTGTCTCTGTCATGACAACTTGACATTACTAAGATAACACAACCTGTCATAAACATGACATAGCAGATTAATTATCAAACTTAAGAAACCATGTAGCTTTATTGGTTAACATTACATTAAACTGTCAGGTGGTTGGTTTTGACATTGGCTGTCACAGTTTTATTGGCCTCATCCAATGTAATATCCAATGTAATGTAATGTAATGTTTCTTAAGTTTGATAATTAATCTCTTATGTTACGATTATGACATTTATGACAGGTTGTGTTGTCTTAGTAATTTTAAAGGTACAATATGTAGGATTTTTGCAGTAAAATATCCAAAAACAATCGCGCCCTGCTTCATACCACAGTCATGTTAAAAATAGGGTTGGGTATCAGTTTGAATTTGAACGATTCTGATTCCGATTCCAAATCCTTGTTTCGATTCCAGTTCCTAACGATTCTCGATTCCGAATCTTTTAAGAGGCAGGGTCAAAAAAAGTTTAGCTAACCTTGCTAACCAACGGTCTTTCTGAAGGAAATACTCCTTCTGTTACAAATACTCCTTTTGTCACAAATGTTGCATTTTGCTGAGATTTCGTTATTTTTATAAAAGTGAAGCCACACTTTGGACCGCCGACGTAAGCTACTCATGTTCGACTCGCGCGGTTATGCCAACACTTTCCGGTAGACGGTTCTTCGTTGGTGTTGTTCAGCGGTTTCTTCTTCCGGTTGACGGACTGTGAATATCGAAACTAGGAAGGAATCGAAATTTTAACTTTTGAACGATTTCCAGGAAAAACAAAAAGTTATTCCCGGTTCCAATCGATACTCGATTCTTGATACCCAACCCTAGTTAAAAACATCACTGCATTCACTCATTTATAAAAGATCCATCAGCTTGACAAGAAGATCCATAATTCGGCTTAATGTGGAATATACGTCATCAATATACACCTTTGTTATTGTAAGAGGTTAGTGACCCCTGGTGGTGAAAAATCCTGAATATTGCACCTTTAAGTTGTCATGACAAAGACACTGACAGGTTATGATGTATTGGTTTATGTCAAGTTGTCATGACAAAGACATCTCAAACAATGTCATATTTGCATTAAAAATTGTCATAATTGAGCGAATGACAGTTGTCATCAACATGCATAAACCCTCTTTCATATTCATGACATGCGTCTTATGCACACCCCTTCAAGTAAAGTGTTAACGTAAGGGTAGATCAAACTTAGGTCTGAGACATTTATGAGTGAGTGTTAAAAGCAATGGACATAAATAGTATTGCAGGGTAAAACATAAATATAAAGGTTCAATAAACAATGAAAATGAAAATTAAGTGATTTGATTTTAATACTGTAAGCTGTAAACTATATTTTTTTACATCACAGCATTGTTTAATTCTTGATTTTGATTAATTGACAAAAGTTCCAAAATATAACGGCAAGGTAAACCTTTGAGCTTTTTCAAAGAGCAATAAAACGTATATATAAAGAACCAGAAAAGTCAGTGGTCAATCAAATTTTATGAAACAAAAAAAAACTTCAATTTGTAGTTTTAATATCAGTAGACAGCATATCAGTTTCAGCAGCTGACTGAAAGATGCTGTAATCTTTGCATTGTGGACATTTCCATAAATTTTCAATAATTCAAAGGATGTTTTTAAATATACCTTACTAATGGCAGTTCACAAATAAAAAAAAAACTCTCAAATAAAAAATAGCCCACTTAACAAAACCTAAAAACATCACAACATCAACTTGTGATGAAATTTAGTGTAAGCATTATAATATTATAAGAGGTAATCGTCTATAGGTGCAAGTCTTATAAGTGCAACCGCCTGAACTGAAAAACAAAATCTGTATTTTGCTTAAAACAAGATTATTATTATAATTTTTTTGGAGGGTAAGAAATGATGTAAGCTTGTTTCCAACACAGAATTGCAATTGTGAGTTATACAGTCAGAATTGTGATATGAACTCCTCAGAATCAAACTTTAACTCGCAATTGCAAGTTTATATCTCGCAATTCTGACTTTATTTCTAGCAATTGCAGTTCATTATTAAATTATAATAATTGCTTATTTCAAATTCATGAAAGCCAGACTGATTTCAAACACGGTGATAAGTATAGTCTACTACTGTATTACAGTAAAACGATTAGTGCTTTGTTAAAAAGAGTAAGTCTGACTTTCCCCTGCTATTAAACTCACCCCGAGAGTCCAATCCAAAGAACCAATAGAGTCGTTTTGTAATCCTTACTTAAGAGAAACCTTTTAGAGTGCAACAACCTGACATCTCAGACACCTCTGATATCCCGTTTGTTTTCTGGGATTCCCCTGTCTTTCTTTCGAATGTCATTTTCTTTACAACTAGATAATAAAACAAGACATGAAACATGAGCCGCTGTCACTGACCGACATAAAAACCAATCTGAAGTATAACATGTTTCATGAGAAGCAACAATTATGTCAAACACATGAAACGATCAGTAAATATGATCAATGCAGACCAATGTGAACCGTATAAGGGAAACACATTAAACCAAACTAGCAAAAAACTAAACTTAAACAAATAAAGAAGGAAAACAAAAATAACTTTTTGGATCATATTAACACAGCTTTTTTCAGCAACACAATGTAAATTTACTCATGTTCGAAAAAGAAACTTACAATCCATAGTCTCTGTACTCTGGACAGCTTCCTTGTCTTCATGCTGAGATGTTGCTGGTGGACAGCAGTTTGCCTGAGGATGCTGAAGTTTGGCTGAAGATCGGTTAATGGTGACGACACACCCCTGCTTAAGTGCACCTGATCCGCATCCTAACCACACACTGAGACTCAGCACTAACCCTGCCAGCTACTCACATTAGAGGCCCCCCTAATGTCCATGTGTGTGTTTGTGTGTGCTCTCTCTGTGATCTGGGTTTTACCCTGGATAGTTGATTGATGTCATTGCGAAAGTTAAATTATGTGATCATTTGCTTTTCACCATGTAACATGTGTGAAACAGGCCGAAATGGAAGTCAATAATCACTTTTTGGGGCAGTGTCGAGACAAAGGCTCTTAATTTGTAGTAGTTTGACAAGATTCGGGCTGTTTTCCCCTCGTCCTTCTCTTGTAAACTTTTAGGTAACTTTTTTTGTGAGCAAAACCAATGCTCACTGCCTTCTCTCACCAGAGAAACAGAACAAAAGGTTATAAAATCAGTGTCTTTATTAAGGCAAACATGTGGGAGGGATGATAATAGTGCAGAACAGGTCAAAGTCATAAAAATCAACAAATAAAATGCGCCTCCACGCATAATAAACCTTCACTGATGCATTATTTCACTTAAAGGGGCCCTCTGGAATTCTAAATCAAAAAATAATCCATATTCCATAACAGATGGGGGCAGTATACCTCCAGAAAGTGAGTTGTGCCGCGGCCGCACACACTATCACGTCTTCAAACAACACAAGCGAGAGCTGTTTTGCTCTTTTCTCACGCATATTATTCAAATCATTTTGATAGTAAAAGGTTGGAAGACCGCAGTTTCACGTGGAACATTTGGATATTTTTAGAGATCAGAGACTCATGAATGAACAACATCAACACTAAATGATGAAGACCGTCTCATAAACGCGTTCTCAAAAACAAGCTGGTGCATTTCAACGATATGGGAAAATAAAACCCTGGGCAATTATTTTAAGTTTACGGTATTCGTTTTGTTCATATTACACTTTTATTGTTAGTTTGAATTAATTTGACAGACAGCATTCGCTGATGTTGATCAAGCTAACGCCATTCAGAGCTGCCAACTCTCACGATTTCACTGTAAGACACATGCAATTGACACTTAGCAATCAGGTTGCCAGTTAAGCTCTCAGATTCTGTCAATTTTATTACGCAATTCAAACAATAAATACCATTTTGGCGCTTGTACATGTTACACCACAGATCCCTAGCGCACGTGAACCGATCATCTCTACAAGCTAATGGAAAAAGAACATGAACACTGTTGAAAAATACAGTATGCTACAACTTACCAAAATGTATTCCTCATGCATGTCAACCAATCATTTTTTGAACTCTTCCCTGAACTGAAATGTAGTAATCGGCTGTATTTCCACACGACTGACTTCAGGTTCAAAGTACACACACACACATAAAACGCGCCACTTACTCGTCTATTGCAGTGTGCGGCTGGTGTTTATGTTGCCCGCCCGCATACCGCCTCCCATGGCCGAAACTGGTATTACGACACCTGACGGGCCGGGGCTAGTAATTTAGCATGCTAATTTAGGTTTATATCTCGGCAGCAATATAACTTTTTAGTTTTTTAATGACATTATTGCACTTATTTCTTCTCATTCTTTTGATGCGTGTAGCTCATTTTCTGTATATTTCTACCTCGATTACTACAGATGGCACCTTTAATGTTTTAACCTGTGACCTTTCAAACATTTGTACTAGCGAGCACCTGTATAAGGCCATGGATAATCATATGTTTTTACCTTTTACTAAATCTATAAACATTGATTTTTAACAGATAGGTTATAAACCTCTAATGCCACAGTCACATTAGATTTCTACATACAATGAGGCAATGGTGATAAAAGGATGTCAAGCTACGTGGCGTCTTTTTAAAAACATCGTAAAATGTGAACATATACGATTTGACTTTACTGCAAGTTTACTTATTTTAATTCTTTAAGAGGTCACAACATGACGTATCAATGTTTTATTGGTCTTTACATGATAAAGATTCGCAGTTCACCAAACTTGAACTTTATAACACATTAGCTTGATTTTCTCCCACATTCCCATGCGTTTAAATGGGAATCGATGTAAAATATTATCGTCATTTACTCGCCCTCAAATTGTTTCCAACCTATATGAAATCTTTTGCTGAACACAAAAGAAGATATTTGAAGAATGTGGTGGACTCCATTAGCTTCCATAGTATTTTTCTTCCTGCTATGGAAGTCAATAGGGTCCATCAACTGTCATTCTTCAAAATATCTTCCGTTGTGTTTAAATTTTTAAGTGAGATATTCCTTTAACTGCCATGCCGTTTCAAACTGCAATGGTTCAGTATTTTTTAGCAGTTACATTTATTAGGATAAAGTGACAAATGAGCACTTCTTAAAATGTTACAAGGTATATAGATCTGTTTGTTTGTGTAAGAGTATATGGTATATTCTTGTGGTAAAACTAACTGATGTTCTCGGGTACTATCGAGTTGACTCCTGAAACCCCTGCTGAGTGGAACAGGGACACATGAGAACAGTATCGGCCTTCATCAGGTCAGCGGTGTCCAAAGTCTGACAGCCACAGATCAACACTCGCAAACACACACACACAAACACACATTAGCTGGCAGAGAACTGCTTCAAACTGTTTCACCAGCATCAGCACCAAACCACTTACCAGATGCCATTAGGCTCCATTTACACTTTAGCACGTATCAGCATTACAAAACCACACGTCTAAACACCCCGATAAGCTCCTCCCGCTAACCCCTGGACTTCAGCTGGTGAGTTTGCTAATGCAGGTCCCACAAATTCACTGCAGTTGAAAGAGAAGAGTTGATTCACGGGCGCTAGGCACTGCGTGCGAACAATGGCGAGAGCAGCTCTATGCTGATGGAGAACTAAAAATTAGATGAATTGTGTTTTGTGTCTTTATTTAAGAAGAGACAAGCTGAGTACGTGAGCTCATAAACTGACGTCCTTCAAAGTAAATCTATAGGGTTTTTTTCACCCGTTTTTCACATGCCAGGTGACATCAGGTAATGTGATCACTCTAAAAGTAATATCACACCTCTCCTCAACAAGCTGCACGATTTATAAACTCTAGTGATGTTCAGTTCATAAACGAATCGATTCTTTTAAATCAGTTCGGACATGTCTGCATTACCCCTAGTCCTACCCATCTCCACCCCTGATCCTCACACCCTTATCCCTCACCCCACCCCTAATCCTACCCATCTCCACCCTGATCCTCACCCCCTAATCCCTAACCCCACCCCTAATCCTACCCATCTCCACCCCTGATCCTCACCCCCTAATCCCTAACCCCACCCCTAATCCTACCCATCTCCGCCCCTGATCCCTAACCCCACCCCTTATCCTACCCCATCTCTGCCCCTGATCCCTAACCCCCCTCATATCCCTAACCCCACCCCTAATCCTACCCATCTCCACCCCTGATCCCTAACCACCCTAATCCTACCCATCTCCACCCCCTGATCCTAACCACTCATCTGCCCCTGATCCCTAACCCCACCCCTAATCCTACCCATCTCTGCCCCTGATCCCTAACCCCACCCCTTATCCTACCCATCTCCACCCCTGATCCCTAACCCACCCCATCTCCACCCCTAATCCCTAACCCCACCCCTAACCCTACCCATCTCTGCCCCCTGATCCCTAACCCCACCCTATCCTACCCATCTCCACCCCCTGATCCCTAACCCCCACCCCTAATCCTACCCATCTCCACGCCCTGATCCCTAACCCCACCCCTAATCCTACCCATCTCCACCCCCTGATCCCTAACCCCACCCCTAATCCTACCCATCTCCACGCCCTGATCCCTAACCCCACCCCTAATCCTACCCATCTCCACCCCCTGATTCCTAACCCCACCCCTAATCCTACCCATCTCCACCCCCTGATTCCTAACCCCACCCCCTAATCCTACCCATCTCCACGCCCTGATCCCTAACCCCACCCCCTAATCCCTAACCCCACCCCTAATCCTACCCATCTCCACCCCCTGATTCCTAACCCCACCCCTAATCCTACCCATCTCCACCCCCTGATCTCTAACCCCACCCCCTGAGCCCTAACCCCACCCCTAATCCTACCCATCTCCACGCCCTGATCCCTAACCCCACCCCTAATCCCTAACCCCACCCCTAATCTACCCATCTCCGCCCCCTGATCCCTAACCCCACCCCTAATCCTACCCATCTCCACCCCCTGATTCCTAACCCCACCCCTAATCCTACCCATCTCCACGCCCTGATCCCTAACCCCACCCCCCTAATCCCTAACTCCACCCCTAATCTACCCATCTCCGCCCCCTGATCCCTAACCCCACCCCTAATCCTACCCATCTCCACCCCTGATTCCCTAACCCCACCCCTAATCCTACCCATCTCCACCCCTTCAGATCTGGATCCAACTCCGCCCCCTGGATCTCGTGTACTGCAATGAGGTGCATTACACATCTGATGACTCATTAATAAGCTTTGTTGGAAACCATTGAGTTGAAGTGTTTAGCAAATGCATGGTAAAATAACCTGAAAGCCATGGCATGGAGATTAATGGTGTACAGAATCGATGAACAGAACCAATGTCATCTCTGTCATAAGAGCCTGCCTTCCTCGCATCTCTGTGCCTTTATTTCCACCACTGAGGACATGAAAATGAAGCCTGTTTTAAGGAAGGGTGTATGAAGTGCGCTTTCAGAGATCTCTAAAACATGAGAGCTGTGACTCAGACATGACATTAACAAAATGATGGCTAACATGAAGTGGAGGAAGCAGGAGAAGAACATTAGTGTGCTTGAACCCTTGCACCTTCAATGCTCGCATTATCATGTTGCTAATCTTATGACACAATACTTTAATGAACATAAAAATACATAGCCTTTACAGATATGGAATATATATACTAGTTTAGTTTACTAGTTTTATGGTTGCTGTAACTAGGCTATATTTATAATCAACATTCTTCATGGTTTGTCCACCATCTTGGATGGACTTTTTTGATCGAGTTTGCATTATGGGATATTGCTATGCATTCTATCCATTCTATCCAGAATACAAAATATTCTGGGAATTTTGTTTTTTCCCATAAGAAGGCTGGCATAAGAGGTATTTTGAATTATGTTGCCTACTGATTGCAATAAATAACAATAAAAAACGAATTAAATGTAATAAAATACATAATGAAATATAAAATTACAAATTAAATATTTTCTAAATCCATTATCATTTACAGATCAAGTTATTCATTCATATGATTGAATTGTAACTAAATTTAAAACATGCTTAAGGTATAGTTTTGCCATTATTTTTTATTTTAGTATATTCAAATGTTCTTGGAAAATTTTGCAAGTACAAATTATTTGTTTCATGGATGTTCATGTTTTACTGGCAAATAAGAAAACATTATGAATAATATTTTTTGAACAGATTTTTGCAGTACTGTCTGTAATTTGTCAACCAATCATTTGCACAGTATGTTTAATATTCTGTAATAGAGCCTGACTGATAAAGGATTTTGAAGGCCGATACGAACACAAATATTTTTTGGTTTTAAAATCCGATATGCCGATATATCGGCCGATATTTTTTTTCCCGAAACGCGCAACAAAACATTAACAGATTTCCCTAACATTAGTTATTTGTAGTTATTTATGACTTTTAACTAAAATAATATGATCATGCATTTTAAAAAGAAACTTTTTTTCTTTTATTGTCACAACAGAACAGACTGATGATAGTGGCATTAGCTAGCTTTGTGGTTAGCTAGTTTATGATGAGCCATAATTTAGCCAACTACACTGTAACAACGTAACGTAATTATTTCTTAATAATTGTTATTCAAGCAATGTATGTCTCAGTGACCAACTCAACTGTTGCCAACAGGGACGGTGTAGAGTGCCCTCTGGTGGACAAACTATACAACTCCAACACTCATGACATGGTTCAAGCGTGTGTCGTCCGTTTTTATGTTTTTAATTTTGAAATATTCATTTATCGGCCATTATAACTGCCGATACCGATAATTTGGAAAATGCCTTATATCGGCCGATAATATCGGTCTGCCGATATATCGGTCTTGGCTCTATTCTGTAAAATAAAATTCACCTCACTGTCACCAAACACAGATTTACACAGAATGACATGAGCAAATGAATTCAAATGCAGCCAGAGGTTTATGTTCTGCTGTCTCGAGAGAGAATAGAGCAATCAAACCCAAAGGCTGTGTGTTTGGCTTGATTCCCTTTGGTCCCAGTGACCCTCTGCTATCATTTCAGAGTCAATAAATGACAACGTCTGTGGCACAACACATCCATTCTACATGGCTGCATCTTCACAAACAGGAACAACACAATTCCCTCGCTGTGAGGACAAACAATATCGCTTTGGGATATTACCTGACATAAAGACAACGTAGCCTACTTTCCTTTGTTGCATGCAACTGGTATAAGAAATGCAGGATGCTGTCTTTTTGTGTACATTTCGAACTGACGGTATTCTGAATTATTAAACTACTGCTTCGGCTTTGTTTAATCGACACTGGTTAAAATGTCTGCCATGTAATGGGAATGAACAGTACACACTCTTCTATTATGACTCAAATGGCATCAAACTATAGATTACATTCATTCCATTTATGAAATATTCATATAAGAAAAAGGACATTCCCAGTTTCATGGAGGATTGCACTGCCCCCTGCTGGTTGCATTGTGCACAGTTTTCACTTTCAAAAGATTCCTGAAACCTTATAGATTCAGGTGTCCGAAAGTCTAGGAAAATGTTTCCATTTTGCTTTATTATTAATGTTATTAAACACAGTTTTTAAAATGACATATTGTATTATCAGCATGTAATAACGCTCAAAAGAGCATCTTGTGGAATTGTGTCACTTTTTTCCTCCTAGATTATTAGTATTTTTTTCTTAAATATGATATTTTATGTCATAATGTGAAAAATCCAAAATCAACAATATGGGACTCAGACTTTTGGACCAACAGTCATCTTTAAATCCTCTAGGAAAGACAAATTGTCAAACACTCGTCATTTTCTCACACACGCACTTCTGTCTGTGGTAGATAAAGCGTTGCTTGGGGCTTTTCGACTCCGAGTCATTCTAATTGGAAATTGGTCTTTTGTCTTTTATGAGATGACCCAATGGACAAAAAGATTCCTGTTGCTCATTAATATGAGCCTTTGGGATACGCCGCTGACACACTCATTACTGACACAATCAATCCTCTTCAATGTTGAGAGTGTGAGCCGCTATAAATAGTTTTACTCTGAACCCAGAAATTGTTTTATGTTAGAGGAAAGTCAGGTAGGGTTTCATTTTGAGGTTGACTTTTTCTCCTTCATTCATAAGGATGCTAACAGTTTCATATGATATGATGAAATAATATTATGTATTATTTTCAATAAACACATTAAGAACAAATGTTCAGTTGGACTTGATATTATCAGGAATCGTTTGATTTGAGGGATTAAAAATGATAAGAGCTTATGAAGACAACATTTATTTAAAAAATAAATGCACCGATGCATCTTGCACAACAATAGAGGCATTATAAATAAACTGGAGTAAACATAAGTCAGTTTTATGTTGACTTTAATGCACATTTTATTGTGCATTCAATTATGGAGATGGATGACTGCATTTCTAGAACTTTGCATAGGCTACACTGCAAAAAGAAAAGTTTTCCGACATCAAAATTTCTCATAAATGTGTTACTTGCCGTTTTTTGTAACCAACTAGCAATCCATCCGGGAAAATTGCTTCTACGCCAATATGTTATTATAAATTACTGTAGGAAGGCCATATACAATGTTTTCTGTACTGTATATCAGCTCTTTCGACTCTAATGTTCAAAGATTAAAGCAGTCTGTCAAACCACAGGCTGAAGCAGCTGCAAAATTAGAACAACATGTGCTGCTGATTTCTGCGAGTGTGGCGCCCCTGGTGGCCAGCGATGGTCCAGCAGTAAGAAGACACTTCACTGCTGTTTCCCTGCAGAAATCAATACACACTATACGTCAACCAGTAATAATGAGCCCTCTCAAGTTTACAGTTGCAAACAGACAAGTCCTAATTACATCCTTACAAACAGTATAGAACATAGTCCATCAAGTGAATTAAAAACTCATGGCCAGAGAAAAGTAAAACACAATTTTGAACTATTTTAACATGTATTAGGCTACCATATAGGCTACCATTTTCTACTTTAAACACTAGATGGAAGTCATTATAAATGTATTCTTCTGATAGAAAAAACAACTTAATAGAAAGTAAATCTTTTTTTCAGATAATATTTTATACATTAATACTTCATTCGAAGTTAGTGAAAATAGCCTTTGCCAACAAAGTGGGTGATTTTAATGTAAATAGACACTGCAGCATTGTAGACATATGGATCCATAGCACTGTATATTTGTTGGCTACTTTTTTTCACTATCAGGTCTGACTTAAAAAATTATATATATATATATATATATATATATATATATATATATATATATATACTGTAAAAAAAATATTGTTGGTTTAATTTAAAAAATGAAGTAACCTGGTTGCCTTAAAATTTAAATTTCATGGAAATGGAAAAATTGAGTTAAAATAATGAAGGAGATTGATTTAATCACCAGAAACTCAAAATATTATGTTATCTGAACTACATAAATTATTTAAGTTGATTTGACAAAAGAAAAAATGTTGTGATTACAAATCAGGCAAATATTTGTTTACAGTATATATATATATATATATATATATATATATATATATATATATATATATATATATATATATATATATTATTATTATATATATATATATTTTATTTACATTTGCAAAGAAATTCTGTCCTTTTTAATTGAGTAATTTAAGTAAAAAAGAGCAAAATACTTAGAATCAAAGGTTTTGACTGATAGTGTGCAATGAAGGTTATGTGTATTTTTATATGTGGTGCTTTTATCCTCTTCAGTCATTTTTGCATCTCATGCTCAGGTCTGTTAATTATGTGCTATTCATATTACAGTAATGTACCATTGAAAGACTGTAGCCTTGGTCTTATTTGGGTGTACAGCTGCAGAAACAAAGGGCTTTGTTTACGGCACGTAAACGTCAGCTGAACCTCAATATATTCCACACACACAAAAAAAAACACATCATACAGTCAACTCTTATAAGAAAAGCAGAAGGTCCTTTCTCAAAAAAGAGCTATTATACATATTGTACAATTAGAAACTGATGAAGAAGTTTTGAGGGCCAGCTTATATCAGGCCAAAGTTATACAGCACAGAGTTGTACATCACTGCTGGCCTAGTAAAACTCTGGGAAAAGAGCTTACAGTAAAAGTAAGGAGGAAAGTGGAACAAAGTAAGTAAACAGACTGCTATTCTTAGCACAGAGAGGATGAAGAAGTGCTCTGGAGAAAGTTCTCCCGCCACACAGAGCCCTGGTTGAGAGAAGCAAGGAGGAAGAAAGAAAGAAAGAAAGAAAGAAAGAAAGAAAGAAAGAAAGAAAGAAAGAAAGAAAGAAAGAAAGAAAGAAAGAAAGAAAGAAAGAAAGAAAGAAAGAAAGAAAGAAAGAAAGAAAGAAAGAAAGAAAGAAAGAAAGAAAGAAAGAAAGAAAGAAAGAAAGAAAGAAAGAAAGAAAGAAAGAAAGAAAGAAAGAAAGAAAGAAAGAAAGAAAGAAAGAAAGAAAGAAAGAAAGAAAGAAAGAAAGAAAGAAAGAAAGAAAGAAAGAAAGAAAGAAAGAAAGAAAGAAAGAAAGAAAGAAAGAAAGAAAGAAAGAAAGAAAGAAACTTGACATTTGAACATGAGCTAGAAATGTCAGAGAAAAATAGAAGGCAAGACACATAAAATAGTTGTAATTTATTACAGTCAACATGAAATCAAAACTGACCTTATTTGCTTTCTTAACTGTGTAAAGCCTGACACATGAAATCCTGACATATTTTTAAAAATGGAACGGTTTATTGAACCTTTAGACAAAAAATAAATAAATAAATAAACAAATAATTGGCGCAGATAATCAATTTAATGATAGCTTGTAATGCAAATCAATGCATTATAGAGGTATAGCAAACTACTAATATATAATGTGTATGTATGTATGTATGTATGTATGTATATATATATATATATATACTGAAAGCCACCGCCATTTAGCAGTTGTCACTCCATATCTCGCAATAATACTGTATGTGTAGGTAAGATGATATTTAAATGCTTTCAAGATCAAGGCTCTGTAGTTTTTATTGTGGGGACGAAACATAACTCAATGCGATACACAATGATGGTTTAGAGATGAAATAAACATTCCTCAAAAGCCAGATCCTATTTGATACATTTTAACATCATTTTTCTAAAAAAAGTATGTATGGATAATCAAGTAAACGTAGTACAGTAAAATCTTGAAAGTTATTCTTATGTTTACTTTATAAAAATCAGTAAAGATTTCACGGCAGAAGACTTATTTGTTACGACCTGAAGCGGGTTGTTATACTAAAAGACCTTTTACTGGCAAAAAAAGTTTAACTATCAGTCCGATGAAAGAAGGCCTGAAGTAAGGCCTTAGAAATGTGCGTATATGGACATCTCTATAACACAGCCGTAATATGTTTGTATAGATTTGGCCCAAAGTGTGCTGTAGAAGAAAATGCTACACTGTAAAAAATAAACCGTAAATTTTACGGTAAAAAACGGCAGCTGTGGTTGCCAGAACTTTACCGTTAAAAATACGGTAGGAATATTAATGGTTTTACAGACTTAACTTAAAATTTACAGTAATAAACCGTATTTTATTTTCTGATAAAATGTGGATTTACCAACTTACTGACGTATTGATATCTGTTTTAGACCATTGTAATACACTGACAACCAACAATCATCACAGCAGTGATGAGAGTTACATGAGCAATCACAGCTCATCACAAGTGAATACTTGTATAAAGCAATACTTATTTAAAGAAGCTGCACAGTGTCATTCTCACAAATATTAAGCACCATCATGGTAACACACATAAAATTAAAAAAATGCAATAAACATTAATTTAACAACATTAAATGTAACATAAAACCCTAATGTACATAACTGATTAGAAAAGAAAACAATAAAACTATGAGGAACCATAGTTATTTCAACAAAAATACATAAAATGTGATTTTATGTCACACAGGGAATTGTGGGAATGTCAATTTACGTTTTTTCACTGTAAATTATACAACGATTTGTTCTTTTTTACTTTTATTAATGGTATTTTACTGTAAAATTATTTCACAGTTATTTACCGTGTATAGTAAAGAAACTTTCTGTTTACCAACTAACAGTTTTGCACTGTAGCATTTTTACAGTATTTTACCGTTAAAATCATAGATATTTTTTACAGTGTACATGGTTTAATAGAAATTCAATAAAAACTGTAATAAAAAAAAAGAAATTTCCGTATATGATACAGCAGGGTTAACAGGGTTTAATGCGGATCATATGCATTTCTGATCATATGATCAATTATCAGTGCACGTTTTTCCAAAGAAAAAACGGTAACGCTTCCTTTTACAGTACAGTACTTACAGTGTACTTAACTAGAAAGTACTGGCTAATATAAGGTAAGTACATGGAACAGGGGTAGGTTTAGGGGTAGGTTCAGGGTTAGTACTAGTTATTACCCAGTAATTGTAGTTACTAAAATAAGTACATAGTATTTACATGGGTAACTGGACTGTAAAAGGAAGCGTTACCGAAAAAACTGTTTAGATTTCAAAGAATTTTTTTTCAATGTTTTACTGTGTGTTTATGTCACATTATGAAAGTAAAATGGGTTGCCAATGCCATTTCATGTTGACCTTAAAAAAAGTAAATGTGACAATGTCCATCTCTCTGTGTGAAAGGCGACTGAATCATTATTATTTTTCAGTGCTATTAAATGCTTTTATTATTCATGTAGTCACCTGTGATGGACAGGCATGATTTTACAAAGAATTTAGCAGCCTTTATCTTAGGCTAAATGCATTCAAATGTAAATTTATTCCCACAGTGTGCTTTTCAAAAATTACAGCTCACGTCCCTCAGAGCTCTGTGATTGGTTGGATGAACGAGGAGAGATTTTCCTCCGCTATTATTGAGGGTCTGCCAACACGTCCCAAGGGTGTGGCAGGAAATGACAGATATGCTGTCGACGCAGCCATGGGCGGGACTGTGGGACCGAGAGCTGACTGATGGTCTGTTGAGAGGCTCTGAGGTGGGTGGGACGGGGGAATTTTGGCAGGAAAAGCAGATCAATGCTTAGTGACAGCAAGCCCTCAAAGACCTGAAGA
Source organism: Hybognathus amarus (assembly GCA_030378365.1). Taxonomy (NCBI): domain Eukaryota; kingdom Metazoa; phylum Chordata; class Actinopteri; order Cypriniformes; family Leuciscidae; genus Hybognathus; species Hybognathus amarus. Next base: position 43,419 of record JAQIUQ010002385.1, on the reverse strand, counting down.
GTCACAATGTGTGAATGTAGAGAGTGCCTGTCACCTTCAAACACACACACACACATCTGTGAAAACAGCTTGAATTATTTATGTCTGCAATTAACTGATTTACAGAAATGGCATTTTCCCACCCTCTGGTGCTAAACGATCACATGCCCTTTGATGTTCAGGTCGCTTTATTATTGATAAAAAAATGCTCATGTCAGACACATTCGCAGCTTAATATTGTCGAACCATGCAATGTCATAGTTGCCACTTCAGCTGATTTTGTGAAGCTCCATGTCATCTGCAGATGGTTATCCGTGAAAAGCTTTTTTTTTCTTAAAAAGGAGGCGACATGCAGGTTTCAGCCTCACCCTTTTCAACCTTAGAAACCATGGCAACGGTGAGGCGGAGGACCACGGAGGGAAGAGGGAGCAGCTTTTGTAGCAGAGACAGGAAGCCATTACGGTACAGAGCAGCTGACCTTTGAGCCACTTCAGACTTATTTGATAAGCAGATGGGTAAAAGAACAGACATCTAAATACAGACAGACTACTGCATTTATTTGATTGTGGTAGAAGTACAAATATAGTAAACAGGAAGTGTCTGTAAGCAGAGCTGGCCGCTTAATTTGTAGGCTATATTAGATTAACCATTATATTGTCTTCAACTGAGACCTCACAAAAAATGTTTATTGGTAACACAAGAGCAGAAGCTCATCCATCTCAAAGCTTGATTTAGACAAGTATTTAGACTTTTAAACATACAGTACTGCTGTGAATATTAGTGGATTTACTATTTTGTTTTCTGTTAATGTTTGCAAACTAATGGGCAAAACTGATTTTTCATAGATATGCCACAAAAACTTTAATTAGAAATTAGGTTGATAAAAAGACTATTCTGTATATTCTATTTATACAACAATCCTTGAATTTGATAGGTCAAGCAACTTTCCAAGACAAACAGTGCAACAGCTTGGGGACTTTTCACTGTTTTCAGTTTACTTGTCTGAATTTGCACGCTACAGACATAATGTCAATCTGGTTTTTAGTGTTGAGGATGTTTTAGTGAGTTTTTCTGCAGGTTACATTGTTATGCAAGTGGTTGGTGACAAGTGACTGTTTGGACTATTTCGACAGTCCACTTTAGACATTCTACTAACTATAAGTAACTTTTCAACTGCATGTCAACTAACTGTCATTAGAGTATTAGTAGAAGACTGTCAGCTTAATATCTGCTAACACTTTATTTTGTTGGTCCCCCAACAGACATTCAACTGACTATAAGTAACTTGGCGACTACAAGTAAACTTATTCTCCTAACCCAAAGCCTAACACCTAACCATAACCTAACAGTCTACTGACAGTCTACTATAATATACTAGCCTAGAAATCTAGACGCACCCTAGCGGAAGCAAAAATTATTTTGCTGCAAAGTGTGGTCTAGCAACTCTCCGTTGACTTTCGAAGTGGAAAATCCAAACTCTGGTCTGGCCAATCACATTGTGTATAGAGTTGGTGGGCGGGCTTAACACAATGACGGCAGAGTTGTGACGGTTCTGCGCGTGATTTCCATTGGTGATTTCCCTGCTACTTAAAAACAAACAAGACGCAGCTGGCGAACAGCGGTCTTTCGATTCGAGCTTTGGCCGCGACTCAGATGACTTGGAGTTAAGAACGTAACTTAAGTCATTCTTAAAAAGGAAGATGTGTTCAGAGTTTTGACGACCGGATAAGGCAAAAGTTTAATATATCAACTTGCTCTGCTGGAGGGAAAACCATGGGGAAACGCATGGGACTCGCTCAGCCACAGCCATCATCGCTCTGGTTGGTTAGCGCTATCCTATGGCGTGCAGAGGGATATTGAAAGACAACCTTTTATCCCGCCCCGGATTGAGGTATGCCAATTGTGAGTTCCCAGACCTAACATCTTGATAGGTCTGGTTTGCCAGGCTAATAATATACTAATACTCTAATGACAGTTAGTTGACATGTAATTGAAAAGTTACTTATAATTAGTAGAACGTCTAAAGTGACTCTCGGAACAAAGTGTAACCAACTGTTTTTATTAGTAACTCGTTTGAAGCATTCAATCAACCGATTCATTAAAAAAATGATTTATTCAAAAACAAAAGCAAAATGATGGCAAAGACTGTATATACCAAGATTGTTTACTAATCTTACAATGAATGAGTCCTGCCTTCTAAATAAAAGAGCCAATCGCCAATTAGTAAATTCAAGAATTCACCGCAGCTGCCTTTAGAAGTGCCGGGAGGAGTTGCAAATATGGCCACAGAGTATATAGACTTTCCTATGTTCCTTTTTAGAAAGAAATTAAACTGTATCTGCCAGGATTTTCAATTTAGGATTTAGACCGTACCATATCACGGAGACAGCTCTCATTAGAGTCACAAATGATTTGCTCTTATCATCCGATTGTGGTTGTATCTCTCTATTAGTGTTACTGGATCTTAGTGCTGCATTTGATACCATCTACCAAAACATTCTTTTAAATAGACTCGAAATTTATGTTGGCATTAGTGGAAATCCATTAGCATGGTTTAAATCATAAATACAGCATCTGACCGTTATCAGTTTGTAGCAGTAAATGAAGAGATCTCTTATCGATCACAAGTTCAGTATGGTGTACCACAAGGCTCAGTACTAGGACCGCTGTTTACTCTGTAAATGCTACCCTTGGGAGATATCATTAGGAAGCATGGCATTAGTTTTCACTGTTATGTTGATGATACGCAGCTTTATATTTCTTCACACCCCGACGAAACTTACCAATTCACAAAATTAATGGAATGCATAGCTGATATAAAAAACTGAATGACTAGCAACCTCCTAGTACTTAAAGGGTTAGTTTGCCCAAAAATGAAAATCAAGTCATTAATTGCTCACCCCCATGCTGTACCAAACCCTGTAAGAGCTTCGTTCATCTTCAGAACACAACCACAACACATAACTCAATGATCATATAATGTTTTTTACAGTGTACAGTTTCACATTGTAATCAGCTCAGCTGAGACTCTCATCCCAGATGTTTGTCTTGCTAACAGGGCTCAAAAGGCCTGATTATCCAGCAATAATCAGACATAAAATAACACCTGTCTGCATGAGAAATGTTCATGCTTTTTGCATATTATCATGCAATTATCTAAACAGCAAAGCTGTGTTACACACTGTAAAAGTACTGGATGGTTGCATGTACTTAGTCATTGGGGAGTGTTTGCACATTCAAACTGAAGTGTACTGCTCACCATGACAGCTGGGACTTAATATGACAGGCCTGGATCACTGCTGCCCGCCATCTGTTCGGATGATGCATTTCACGCGGTCGCATTTCAAACAGGCAGAGCCAGTATTTTCAATCAACTTCCTCTCCACACTTCCTCATAGTCAATTTTCGACACATGACGAGATTGTTATTAAGGCTTAAAGTATTTGGTGGGGTTTTTGCTAACATATTCAGCTGCAGTCTATTTTTAACTTCTATTTATCTCAAAGAAGCCAGACTGTTCATCTCACAAAATATTTGGCAGATCTTTGTGACAGACACTTGAGGAATTCACAGTGATCCACGGGTGGTGTGAAGCATAAAGCTATGAAACAAGCACTTTTGATGAGGAAAATCAAACGCTTTGTTTTGCCATACCCTTGTCTCTCACTTTAAGTATAAAGTGAGACACATTTCTAAGTCTACCTTAATGAGAATGTGGGGGCCTAAGAATAACATTTCTCAAGCGTTTATATGAGCGAGTCCTCTGGGAGAAAGATACAATTGTATCAGTGATAGTATGTCTCTCACACTTACAGTAGCAACATTAACAATCTGCTCCACCATTATAAACATAAAAAAACTCTCAAGTGTGATAATAGTGAACAAGTGACACAGAAACCTAAAGTCACAGAGAGGGAAAAAAATATTGCTCAGCGGTTGCTTTCCCTAAGCTCAGGAGACTTAGTTGACTTAATCTCATATATCTCTAATTTTAGTTTCAACAATGTCTCTAATGTTTCTCTTATAATTCATTAGGAGAAATAAAGTAGACACAAATGAGACATAATATTTGAGAGACAAAGAGCTAAAACTGACTAGCTGGAATCTCTTTCAATACTAGGAATATTTTATTGCTCAGATTTTGCTCTTTTTAAGCTCAGGAGACTTAGTTGTGATTCTCAAATATCTCTCATTTTAGTATAAACAGTGCATCAGATGTTTCTCCTAAATAAAAATAAAAGTATAGACACAAATGCGACATGAGACATTTCTTAAAGAAAGGAGTCCAAAATGAGAGTGGGCTGTGAGAAACAAGGGAGATCTCTTTTTTTCTTGCAAAGCTTGCAGTTTGTTGTGCCATTGGGGTTTTTCAACATTCATGGACAGGACAGCATTAGGGGAGAGACAGGAAACAATGGGAGAGATGAGAAGGGAAAAGGACCAGGAAAGTACCTTTAGCTGGGACTCAAACTTTTGTCTCCAGATGTCTTCAATTTTTTTTTAAGAGAAACATGTGCTTCATGGTTGTCGCTAGGGTTGGGTATCGTTTGAATTTGAACGATTCTGATTCCGATTCCTTGTTTCGATTCCGGTTCCTAACGATTTTCGATTCCGATTCTTTTAAGAGGCAGGGTCAAAAAAGTTTAGCTAACATTGCTAACCAACGGTCATTTTGAAGAAAATACTCCTTCTGTCACAAATACTCCTTTTGTCACAAATTTTGCAGAGACTTCATTATTTTTAGAAAAGTGAAGACACACTTTGGACCTCTCAACGTAAGCTTAATGTTCGACTTGCGGTTATGCCAACACTTCTGGTAGACGCTTCTTCGTTGGTGTTGTTCAGCGGTTTCTTCTTTCGGTCGGCGGACAGTGAATATCGAAACTAGGAATCGAAATTTTAACTTTTGAACGATTCCGGAAAAACGAAAGTTAGTCCCGGTTCCAACCGATACTCAATTCTCGATACCCAACCCTAGTTGTCGCAAAAAAGTATCTTTTCAACCTCAAATGACTCTGCTAGATATAAATGAGGTTACATTAACATCAAATGGAGATTTTTGCTTGAGTCTCCTGCTTCTCACACTTATCTCCTCAGACAACAGACTAACACTCTCACAGTCCCACTGTCCTGACTACACGCGACGCAATAAAATTCCAGCGATTGCAAGTGTGTCTGTCCACACTAGACGCGACGCGACTGTGAGACGGTCACACGTTGTGATCAAAAATCACAACCGTTCAGAGCAGCGTGAAAGCGCACTGCTGGCCCGCACTCGCATTGGAAATGGGTGAGGACATAATCAAATCAAGAAATAACATTATTAAAAATCAAAACATAAACAAAATATACTCATTGACAAGTACAGTTGTATGTTTGCATAGAATTCATTTTGAACGCTATATTATATGATTTCAAAATCTGAGGTAAATTATCCATTATCTTGTGGCACAGTGACCTATTTTTAACTAAAAATAAATAATGTGTACTCATAATAATGTGGTTACCAGTGTAATTTCTTCATTCTGTCAGCCGCGACGTCGCAGAAATGAAACCGTTTCTAAATGAAAAACTTCGCGTGTCGGCGTCTGGTTAGGACAAAAACTCTGATTAACATGGAAAAGATACCTTTCTATCGTGTCGTGTGTAGTTAGGACACGGTGTCACAATGGTCTCCTTTAAAGGAGAACTCCAGCGCAAAATTAACCTTTGGTCTGATAACACATCGTTACCTAGTCAACCGTTCTCTGAGATTTGTTTTCATGATAATCGAATGTAAAGAGTTTTATCTCTAAAAACTGTTTAGCGTATAACGCTAGTAATGTGGGCATTTAAAAAAGTAAAAGAAATCGCTAGTTTATACCACTAACTAACTAAGGCTCAAAATAGCCCCACACTAACACAGTAACATAATGAGGGTCCATACATGCAAAACAAAGCATTGAGAACTTTTTAAGTGTATAGACCGTTTAATAAAAATATATTTTATAAAGACAGTCCACTTTCGTTTATACAGGCGACGCTTACTACTAATCTTTGGAAAACAGTCTCGACAAGTCGAACCACGAACGTCGTTTATACAGTTCAGAAGTTCGCTGAACTTCATCCAGTTCAGCTCACTTAGCACATCGTTCATGGTTCGACTAGTTAAGACTGTTTTCCAAAGATGGTGCCGTAAGCTTGCATAAGCTTGTGTTTCCAGTATCCCACAATCGTATGGTTCTGAAATAAATGTCAATCTATGACTGGTTTATGAAACACTCTAGCTTTTCTTCACAATACCATATTTGGCCATTTTAAAAATACTCACACCTACTGTGTAGTGAAATTACACATTTTGAAACGGTTGGATGACCTGAGTATGCTCCGGAGAGATGTGATGTAACCACCAGATTAGATGTAGATTAATTTCTTGGAATGGATCTAAGCGCAGAGATGAAGCGCATCCAGCCAGACAGTTTGTATTCAGTAAAGCTTAGAAAAGCTTTTTTTGGAGAAGATAATACAAAAACGTTTCACAGTGTATATTTTTCATTATCAGTACAGCTGCTTGACAAATTGTTTACTCCATGTAAAGCATCAAGAATAGGCCATGCAATTCTGTGTGATACTCATTTACATGCCATTAGTGTTCTAATGCTACATGTGCATTATTCATAATAGAGAAGTAAGCCTACAATCGTATGTGACATTTCAACAGAGACACTATCGTTTTCACTGGTGTGTGGAGAGGTAATTAAAAAGATTGCATTGATTGACCTTCTCAAATGTCCTTAATCATGTGGCTTGGTTAGTACACTAGTGAAACGTACAGAAACCAGCAGTTCTCATTGGGTCCCAAGGCTCACATGACGAGACTTCATACGAAACATGCAAGTCACGATTTGTAATTCTCAAGCTCCTGTCTTCAGGCAACCTGCTTGATCTTATCTAGTCTGTCACACATTGTGGACTGTGACACAAGGCAAAGCCAGGTTCTTTGACTGCCCCCTGCCTGCTTGACTATACCGAGAAAGTCAATATGCTTCTCTTCATGAAAGGAAACATATCCACAGGCCTCTGTCCTTTTGAATGTCACTCTATTCTGAGCCAGCCACCTATGGATGATTAATTAAGGTCAGTGTACTGGCTCACAGCCCTGCCAAACAGAGCAAGGGATTTCAAGATGAAAAACCTGGTTTGATACTTTATAAACTGACAGCCTATAATTCAAGAAGTCAATGGATAGTCTAACTACTGTATCTAATGGCTTAACCATTACGGCATATTGACTGATCATTGAGAAAGAGAACAGAATAATTTTAATAATGTATTTTTCAGAGCAAGTGTTAACGCTTTATTGGGAACTAATCAACTTATGATTGACTAACTTATCTTTGTGATAGGTCTTTGCAAGCCAGGTCAGGAGAAATAATTAAAATACAGTTCACAAAATTTCAACGTTTGATTACTGGAGCATGTTGTACAAGAAAATACTACTTTAAACTTTCATGTTTGGTTTAGAGTTTTTCTGAATAGTTAAACACGCGTCTCAATACCATCAACCACTTTCTCAAAACCAAATGTTCAAAATACTGTACATTCAGAGAAGCTCTGACTCTTCTTGCAAAATCAAACAATTGCCTCAAACCTATTTTATCTGTGCTTTCAGATCATATACCAAGCTAGTCAAAATACAGTATAAAGTCAAAATGTTATCAAGTCAATATTTCAAACACTACAGATCTTTCATTAGACACTACAGCAAAAAATGGGAAACAGAAAACTTATATTTTGCATTAAATTAAAAAAGTATAGTAATCCCAACTTACAGAAGGTGAATAAATTGTATACTGTTTGCACTGCAAGTATAGTATTGTACTGAATATTGAATAGTAGGCATATTGAATGTCTGTATATTCATCACTTGCATACTGTGAAAATACAGTAACTGCAAAAGCAAACTCTAAATGAAATGCATGTTACTGTAAACTCAAAAGAGATGTGCAACTGCAAAGTCAGTGAGAGATTGATTCTCCCTCAGCATCATGTATTCATGCTGGGTTCAGCCTGAGGACTTTGTCCACGTCACAGAAAATGTCATCTCTTGCCAGGCAAAGGGAAAACCTCTCTGGTGCCGGATCCAGCCTAGACAACAGCTTGCTTTTTCTCGTCCTCATCGTTCATCACCTATTACACACAGTCTTCCTCCAGTCCCTCTTATATTGTTTTCATCCTCAGGAGCTCACTGAATTCAAGCATGGTACCGTGATAGGTTGCCACCTGTGCAACACCATGCATGAAATGTCCTCACTACTAATAAATATTCCACGCTCAACTGTCAATGATATTACAGCGGAAGCAATTGGGAACAACAGCAACTCAGCCATGAAGTGGTAAGCCATGTAAAATCACAGGGTCAGTGCATGCTCAGTACGCAGAAGTCACCAGCTTTCTGCAGAGTCAATAGCTACAGAGCTCCAAACTTTGTGAGGCCTACAGATTAGCTCAAGAACAGTGTGTAGAGAGCTTCATGGAATGGGCTATTCTTCATTCTATGGCCGAACAGTTTCATCCAAGCCTTACATCACCAAGTGCAATGCAAAGCGTCGGATGCAGTGGTGTAAAGCATGCCGCCACTGGACCCTAAAGCAGTGGAGATGTGCTCTCTGGAGTGACGAATCACGCCTTCCGATGGACAAGTCTGGGTTTGGCAGTTGCCAGGAGATTGGTACTTGCCTGACTGCATTGTGTCAAGTGTAAAGTTTGGTCGAGGGGGATTATGGTGTACGGTTGTTTTACAGGGGCTGGGCTTGGCCCATTTGTTCCAGTGAAAGGAATGTTAATGTCCAGCATACCAAAACATTTTGGACAACTTCATGCAAGTTTGGGGATGGTGCTTTCCTCTTTCAACATCACTGCACTCCAGTGCACAGAATAAGGTCCATCAAGACATGGATGAGCGAGTTTAGTGTGGAGGAACTTGACTGGCCTGCACAGAGTCCTGACCTCAACCTTTAGGTGTTGAATGAATTGGAGCAGAAGCAGAGACTGGGAGCCAGGCCTTCTGATCCAACAATCAGTGCCTGACCTCAAAGACAATTCCCATAAACACACTCATAAACCTTGTGAAAAGCCTTCCCAGAAGAGTTAAAGCTATTTTAGCTGCAAAGGGTGGGCTTTGGGCCAACTCCATATTAAACCCTATGGATTAAGAATGGGATGTCATTGTGCATATAAAGGCAGACGTCCCAAAACTTTTGGCAATTTAGTGTATATCTGTGAATTGTTCCTATGCGTTCCAAATGCCAGACTGACATTTCATATATATTCAAATTGTATTTATTCAAATTATATTCAATCTTTGATTGACATTGGACCAATCTTTTGTTTCACACAACTTTATCCAAATCCATTATTACTTACAAAACACAACAGGTAACACAATCAAGGAAGATTGATTGAGACAGACCACTGTCTGCTGATTGTCACTGCCTTGTTTATAAATTATTCAGCAGAATTCACTAGCCCTGACGGACTGCCAGCGGGCGAAGCGTGACATAAGAGTATCCAGAGTTCTTTAGGCCCAAATGTAGGATCCAAAGCTTGTTAAAATAGCCAGTTGCTGTTTGTGAGGCGAAAGCTCTCAGAACTATAATGTAACATACCAAAACAAACATGTGACCAATCAAAATTGCAATTGGGTAATGTAAAACAGTAGTCTACTTCTATAGCCTAAAACAAAATCTTTATCAAAAAACAGTGCGTCTACATTATTTTACAGTAAGTACCTTTGAGAGTCAAAACCTTCTGCAATCAGCGCTAGTAGGCCTTGACCCTGCAAAGCATGAACGATTTGTCTAGACAGTTTCAATGAAGAAAAATTAATACATCCTCCATTAGCCGAGTATGCTATTCCCTACAGACACAAAGAAATCATGCACTTAGTATCATGGTCTGTGAGACTGAAATAAACCAGCAATAGATATGCAAAGTCTCCTACTAAAATATTCTGATGTGACAGCACTATGAGGAACAATGCTGTATAAATGCATAAAGTATTAGCTAAAAAGGCAAAAAAAGATATAGTCACCTTATTACTGTAAATTGTGATTGATTACTCTACTTTTTTTTTTACGTAATGGCAAATTTGTTCACTGTTACTATATGTTTTTCTGAAACCGCATGCTTTGGATTGTGTTTTCCATTTTTGTATGTATTGCCTAATGATTGATCTTTAGAGTTTATATTTTGACTGGTTGTGTGTATGAACTGGAGCATTATTTGATTTTGAGCACAGATAAAATGATTTTGAGGCAATAGTTTGATTATGCCAAAAGAGTCAGATGTTCTCTGAATGTAGATTGGAGATTTGATTTTGTGTTTTGAGAAAGTGGGTGATAGTTTTTAGAAATGTGTTTTAGCAATTCAGAAAAACTAAAAAAGATTAGCCTTCTTTTATTTATTTATTTGAAAGCACAGGTTGCTTGAATGCATTTGTGACGCTTTATCGGCTCTGACGTCATTCTTGTCATCGAAGGTCAAAGCAGTGAATAGTGAAAATAACGTGGCAGACGTATGGTAAAAACTCTTTGGATTACGTGTAATGCGTTCAGCTAAAACCACCCTGCTGGTCACTATTTGCTTTCTATTTAGCCTTCTTTTTGAGAACTAAACCACCTCAGGAAACGTAATAGTTGTGTTCTAGTTTAAAACCTTCCTGGGTCGTATCTGGTTATAAACAGACATTCACATTGCACGTGAATCCAATATATTCCAATAGAATAATCCTTATCCCAAGACCTTAGCTAGAAACAACTTTAACGTCTGCTTAATTTCTTGTGACATATGGAAAACAATCTATAGCCTATACGTGCCCTGTAAAAAACGCAAAACTTCAAAATATCGCCCCAAATCCCAATACAAAACAGAGTCATGTCGTAAAGGGAATAAAAGCGCGATTCTTACGTCTTCATCCTCGCAGGCGTTTCTCTTGCGATACTGGACCGGAGGTCGGGATGGGGGTGATGAGGACTCTTCCCAGCCTTATTATCCTCCTCAGGAACCTGTCCACCCAGGAGACGACTGGCTTCAGGTGGATGGGGAAAGAATTGTTGGTATTAATCTTCCCCGAGAATCTCTGGTAAAGCGAAGCCATGAGTCCGGAAAAATCACTAAAGCATCTCAAAGCGCGAGATCTCTCATCAGCTGCTCTCCTTAGATGTGTTTATATTTTAATGTCCCTCTTCCGCAGAAGGGACACGTTTTCTTCTGAATAGCCCACAGCCTGATGTCCTCCGAAGAAAGGCAGTAGACGAAGCCTTTAATTGAAAATGAATCTCTAATGCGCTCCGTTGGAGTAATTTCTCTGTTTTATGGCTTTGACTGGAGCCCGGGAGGTACTCAGAGAAAGTCTGCTCTGCATTCAAAGCACGTTGTTTCCTCTATAGCCCGTCTACAGAAACCGACAACAGCCTGTATTAAACTGCACTGAGTCAACGGATTTAACAAATAGAGCTTACAAAATCTCACTGCATTTCAAAGGATGAGGCGAGCGATGGAAAGACATCAGTGAAAGCTTTACGCAGAGCAGTGCGTCTGTGTGTGTGTGGAGAGACGCGTTCTGCATGAGAAGTGACTACTGACAGGATATTTATCTGAAGAACATATAGGCTATATACACCACGCACAGCTCTCAAATCTCACATTCACTTTTATAGAGCAATTTCACTGACCGAAACTGTAGACTTTGTATCACCCATTCAATCAATGGACGATTACAACTGTTCAATATTCAGCAATGCAATAACCCATCTATAATACTTCAAAACAATACTGGAAAGGTCATATCCGCAGTACTGGACTGCCACACCGTGGTAAAATGAAATACAACAGCTTAGGTTACGTTGAACTAAGTAGTTAGTTCATTCATGCTTTCCATTAAGATTAAACCGCTAAAACACATTTGAATTTAAAAATGAAATCGATTAGCACCTGGCCAGCTACAGCACAAGAACGTCAACTTAACCGTTAATTCGAGGCTATTTTCCCGCCAAATGTGCTGGATATAGCAGTAACGCAAACACTATAGCATATAGCATTAACTTTTGTTCTAGTCCTCTTACAGAAACGAATTAGACTGCACTTTGTACAAAATAAAATAAAAACAGCAATGAAAATGGTTTAATCTGAGCAACAGTTCGTAGGTCCTCAGTAATTCAGAGTTAACAAACTATGAGTTTGGGATTTTGAATATCAATTTTGAATAAACATTTTTGTATCATTCTTGTCACATTATAGGTCTACTGTACAGTATTCATGCGTGCAGTAACTTACACTAATATGGCTTTATTGTAATAACTTTTACGGAAGCAGACTCAATGGATGATGAAGTTAAGAGGAGTTTATTGACAACAATGAGCGGAGACAGAATGCAGGTAAATGATATGAACAATACTACTTTCGAGAGCGTATGGACACAGATTGTGAGTGAGACGGAACAAACTGGAACAAATAACACAATGGAGATGAAGACACTTGGACATGGTCACTGAAGAATGGTCATTGGGCTAAACGATTAGGGATAGCATGGTAAGTAGTTCTCTTCGTATGGAAGAGACCGGACAGTGAACAAAATTGTCTTTATACTGTAGTAGTGGCGGTACCGATGATGGTGATGATAAGGAACAGGTGTGTGTGATTAGGAATAGACGTGCAGGTGGTAACAGAGGAGAGTGATAGGAAGTGTAGTGCAGGAACCTGGCAGACCTGTAACAATATCACTGTTGGGACACAGCTATTTCTATAAAAGGGTACAGACTGTCAGAAATATGCAGTGGATGAAAATAAAGAGCTTAAGTTAGCACTGCTCAGTGTGGCTGTTGGCATACATCAAGGTGTCAAGTGATTTTTGATATTTTTAACTATTTGAAATGTTTCATAATATCAATGGCTGTAACTGTATCTCTTAGGATGGATTTAAAAAAAAAAGTCAAACAAACCAACAAATACCACAAACACTGCAGATTTCATAATATCAATATCCATTGATAATATTTGGTGTCATTGGGCATTTTGTTAGTTAATGAGGTATTGTATATTAAGAATAAAATTATGTAAACATAAATGATTCAGACCTAAATTAAACAAAAACAATATTCCCCAAAAAGAAGATGTTTAATTTGAAACTCCAGGGAAAAGGAAACATGGCCATATCTGCTCAAAACAATGTAGTGAATCCAACAATGATTAAAAATCCAGAGAAATCCGCAATTTTAACTAGTGTCATTGTGTCAACTTTCAATGACTTCATATCGGAGTTACCCTCGATTTCCGTTTTTACTTAAAAACCATGGAAACACCAAAGATGCTTTCATATATTGACTGTTTTCTTAGACAGATGAGCAACTGTTTGCTGATTCAGGGTTCAGGATAATTTTCACCCTCCCAGGAGCAGGAAGGAGAAATAGACAGAGCTTGAAATCTTATAATGGATGCAATAACCAAAAGGAAAGCCCCCTCGAATGTAAGAAATGTCTCAGATGCTGACTTTAGTGGCTTGAAGGGGGCCAGGGATAACCCTCGAGAACCACTGCCAGATCCCAGGTCCATGCCCCACGGAGGACGCGTACCACCAACTGGTGCCTTCCCAAGGCCCTATCATTCTCCATGGAAAGCCGCAATGGTAACCACGTGCATCTTAAGCGTGGACGGGATGAGCCAGCAGAGAAGCGATCTTCGGAGGAACCCAGCACTAAAGCCACTGGGTCCACACCACAGTCCCTACACCAAATGGGGAAAACATTCCATTTTAGGCTGTACAGTCTCCACTTGGATGAAGCCCTAGCTAAGTAAAGTCTCGACCACTGAGGCACTGAGACCCACAGTTTCCACAGACTTGGCCGGGGTGATATATCGTACCCCGGCCTATGAGAAAAGCAGGTCCCTCCTGAGGGGAATTCCAATGGAGGGCCTGCCAGGAGTGATATGATGTCTGATAACCAAACCTGGGCTGGCCAGAACAGGGATACCAAGAACACGCTGACCCATCCTGACTGACCCTCTCTAGAACTTGCCCGGGAAGTAGAGCGATCGGGGGAAATGCTCCCAGAGGAGCTGGATGTTTGAGGGAGAACCACAGTGGACAATGGGAGGTCTTTTGAGATGTGAATAGATGGGCCAAACCTCTCCCATACAGACTCCACGTCTAGAGGAGTCTCCAGGTGTACGTTAAACATAACTGTAACTGTAAAATATGCATAAACAACAAAACAAAATGAGCGACTACAGCCGACTGTGGCATTCAAGCAAAATAAAAACAGCAACGTAAAATGTCCCAGAGTCTAGGCCTGCCCTGCTGCTTCATACCACAGTAATATTGTTAAAACTTTAACCCTCTGATGGTCCTCGGTCACTTCTGACTGAATAATTTTCTGTTTTGAATTTTTAAAAATCACAGCTTAATCGGAAGGTTATGATACTTGGTGACGTTTTTTGGCATTTGGTATGTGAATACAAAAAAAATTGAGGTCATGATCTGAGCATGCTAAGTGGTCGTAAAAAAAAATATAGTCTTCGGTCAGAAATGACCGACCCATAGGAAATGAATGGGAAATTTACAAAAAAAACTAAAATTCTCAGAATTTTTGTTTGTACAATCTACAAATCGGCCACGATTCTTAAAAGAAGTATACCGCAGTAAAGGGGTGACACTCTACAACATCAAGAGTGCAAAAAATTTACACCCACCCACCCACACACACACACATACAAACACACTTTTATACACATACACACCAATAAATTCAGACTACAAAAAATTCTGTTTTGAATTTTTAAAAATCACAGCTTCATCTGAATGTTACGAAACTTGGTGACATGTCTGGCATTAGGTATGTGAATACACAAAAAAATTGAATACATGATCCGAGCAAGTTGTCGTAAAAAAATTTGTCACGATTTTGGTCTTTGGTCAAAAATGACCCCCATAGGAAATGAATGGGAAATTGACAAAAACACAAAAATTCACAATTTTTTTAATTTATTTATTTATTTTTTTACAAATTTTTTAATAAGAAATAGTTTTTGAGATTGTTTCAATTATATATTCAAATCCACAAAAAAAAAATTGTTCATAAACAGCTGGGGAATTCACATGCCTCTCCATAGAGAGCTGTACATGTCATCTAGTGGTTACACCATGATTCTATGCTTTTCTCTATACTGTAACCAGATGGTGCTAATTTTCTTCAAAACATTTTTTTTCTGAAGGCCTAGACTCTATATTAAACAAAAATACTGCATTAATAATAATAATAATAATAATATATATATATATATATATATATATATATATATATATAGAGAGAGAGAAAAATATATATTTCCATTTAAAAAAATAGACCATAAATATTGCATAAATATTAATAAATTCAATCAAATAGTCTCAAAATACTAAATTAAAAAGAATAAATATTATAGAACAAAAATAAATTGCATTGGTTTTACTGGGATGGAAGAAGTTTCATTTTTAGGTCTCCGGTCACTTCTGACCGGAAAGGCCCAGGACGTGACTCATAAAGGAAGACCATCAGAGGGTTAATACATCCGTGAACATGATTTCTGAGTCCCTTCGGATTGCTTTCTTTTGGCTGTGGAGGTGAAGACGACAACTCGTATGATTCGACGCTTATTCACGGCACTATCAAGCTACACCTTTGTTATTGTTTTAAATAAGTGACATGTACATGCAAAACTTACATATTGTGCCTTTAACTTTAATATTTTATACAATATATTAATCATATGACCCATATCAGGACCAACAAAACTACATCTGAATGGAAGACGATATGGAGCAACAGAAACAAGATTATGTAAAATATATGTTTGTTTGTTTTTTTGCCAGAAAGAACATTTTGTATAACATGCACATTCAACATTGATGGCCTACATTTGTGAAAAAGCATTACCATTCCATTACACGAATGTACAGCAAATATAGCAGCACTACAATCAAGTGTCTTTCTATTTGGCATTTATTAAGACGGTATGATGGTAAAATATTTTTTTTTCTCCTCTCTTTCTTTTTGGCTGATTGTATGTAATTCTTACAATTCTACGCTTGTGTTTTTTGAATAACTGCATGCCATTGTAATCCATAAAATACAATAAAAACTGATGGTTTTTGTTTAGAACACTCTGAATACATTTTATAAAAAAAAATTAAATAAACATTGAGCCCATACCATATCAAATCAAACTCAAATACATTTGATTTGTGTTAATGTGGTCCTGACTGTATCACAAATATCTGTAGAAAGCTAGGGAAATTAAATAGTGTACAAGAATCAATTAATTTCCTTTTAACTGCGTGTAATTTCCATTTTCTTGTGAGTCAGGCATTCAGGTGAAGTGTTCTTACTCAAAACAGAACTGCTGGAGGCTGAATAACTTATAGCCTGCATTATTCATGCACTCGGTGCTACAAAGGTGTTCAGGTTTAATTGACTTAAATGGGCAGCAGAGAGGCTGCTATCGTGGATACACCTTAATCATAGCTTGTAGGTGATACACTCTTACTTCTTTTGAAATGTCAGCAAGTATAGAAAATCTTTGATGAGGAAAATTTATATGAATGTAACATTTATATCATAGCCAAAAAAAAAATCTAATCAATAATCTAAAATAACACAAAATACTTTGCAGAACAAATATTGTGGCTGCACTCAACAGAATATTTTTATTTTCATCACTTTCATCTTTGAGAAATTGCTGAGAGTTTCTTCATGGCTTTGTGGACAAACTGGACATCAAGAAGCTATACACTCCTGAGATTGTGCTTCTTTTGAGATGCAGCAATATTGATCCCACACAGACATGCATTTCTAAGTCCTTTTGAAGGATTTATGTTTTGTTGTGGATGCTGCAGAAGACTGAGCGACAGAATCTCTCATCGCATTCAATTCCTTTTCCCTGTTTCCTTAATGGTTGTCATGTTAAAATAAGAGTATATTTCATTTTGGTCCATTATTTTTCATTGATGTTTGGAGCTTCATTGCATCCAATATTACAATTGTGAGTGGTGGAAACTAACAATTCACATCTTTACATCACAAATAGTCTATTAAACTGATCTGATATTGGATAAATTTGAGAATCAATCTCAATATAATTCTTGGCATTGAATAATGACTTATCTTAACAGAAAAAAGCTAAATGCAAATGCTCTAGAATATCTTACAGCCTTTGTATGACAGACAGTGATGTGTTTCTGCTTAAGTGTTGTATATCAAAATGTAATTAACCACAGTGAAGTTGACCATAAAATATCCACATTCAGTTGTGAAATAAACTCCTTATCAGTCAAAATGCACTTACAACATTCAGTGTACATCCTATTGCACCCATGACACAGTGAATGCAATTAAAGTACTTCAATTCTCAGAGCATCTATATGGCGCAAAGCCTATATTTGATTAGTATGTCAAAAACACTGTAAACACAACAACAGTATTATTGGACGGTTTCTCAAAACTTTGTTTTGCTTTATAAACCGTACACTGAATGGTCAATGAAAACGACAAATAGAATTTGAGAACTCTTGAAAAAGTTCTGAATGCCCAGTACAAAATAATGGCTCACTGACAGTTTCTTTAAAACGAACAAGCATTTAGGACGGACAACAATAAAGATTTGCTCAGGTGTAAACTGATTGATATTTGATGAGTTGGTTGTTTGTGGATTCATCTTTGAGCTGTCAACTGTGTTTAAAAGAACATCTATCTTTATGGAGAGTTCAGCCGACCTCAGCTATTTAAAATCAATAGAGTAATCTGTCAGGATGCTCCACAAATACTAACCTGGCTCAAAGGGATGACAGAGAAACATGTCTTCAAGGTTTGGGGTCTGTATCTACAATTTACTGCCTCACTGACTGAAATGGACAGTTGCTGAATAAGCAGAAAAGTCTTTTTAAATGCAAAGAAATAAAGGCAGCTGATTGAATGTATTTGAAAAGGTAGGATTCATATTACTGTATGACAGGCTGTTGTCACGTAAATGCGTCTCCATAGCATGCATTGTTTTATTGTGCAATTTATACACGAAAATGTGTTTTTATGTGCATATGATACACAGTTTTCGCATTTTCGCATTTTTTTGATACGCAGTTCATTTGCGTGTATAAACACACCCCCACACCACTACTAAACTTACTGTACTGTAATCCAGCACAGTAAAATAAATAAGAGGGATTCGGGATGGAATTTGAGACTGGGCGTGACGTCATGCGCGTTCACGCTCTTCTGGCTATGTCTGCGTATTCGCCGCCATTCTCCGTATCAGAGAAGACAACTTGAGGGACAAAACTTTAGTCAACTTTCGACAAAAGTAGAAGATGGATTCAAAGAGACCGGCTTGTAGTTTCCAAACCCCAACGCAAACTCGCACGCATAGACAAAGAAAATAAAACTTTTGTATAGTGACACCCAAGGGCCAAATTGGAGTCAGACAGGTGTCGGAATAAGACTGAGAGTCAACCACAGGAAGACTTTCAACAAATGGAGAGTATCCGGTCTGCTCTAGGGCTCAAACGGGATACTATACAAAAGTAATAACTTATTTTGTTTCCATAATAATAAAATGAATACAGTAAACAGATAAAACAGTTCAACATGGAGATAGATGGAAACAAAAAACATGGAAACAAAAGTTTTCTACTACCCCCGCTTTCCCTTACACATAAGTGTGTAATTTACTCAAATGCCTTTCCTTTCATATATTCCAAGCCATATTCCAAGGGATCCAAGCTTCCGAGTTTTGCCGAACACAGGATACGTTGGCAGAGGAATAGAGCAAGAGTGAAGAGTTGGAGTGGAGGGGAGATGTTGGAAAAACTAGGAACAGAGGTAAGTTGGCTCTACACTTAAAAAAAAGTTGCTTAACTCTGGATGTTTAAGTCACTTGAACCTAAAATTACATTAAACTGACTTAAAATGATGAGTTACAACAAAATGAGTTGAATCTTGTATAACTTATACATTGCTAAGCAATACTGGGTTGTTTCAACCCAACATTTGGGTCAAATCTGGACAAACCCAAATGTTGGGTTAAAATGCTATTAAAAAAATTTACAGTTGAAAGTGAAAGTTTTTAAATCACATTTTTAACCCAACATTTGCAACTTTACCAGATTTGACCCAAATTTGGGTTGAAATCACCCAGCATTGTTTAGAGTGTAAAAAAGTAGACAATATTTTGATGAGTGAAAGCAATGTAAAAGCATATGAAGAGTTCAGATGCAAAAGCCTTTGAAATGCCATTTGAAATTTTCTTCTAAAATGACCATTTTTATCAAGCTTGTATATTTAAGTTCAGTAATTTCACTTAAATGACAATTAAAAGGTAATCTTCATTGCCATTTAAATGAAATTACTGAACTTTAATATACAAGCTTGATAAAAATGGTCATTTTAAAGAAAATTTCAATTGCACTTAGAGGCTTTTGCATCTGAAACTCTTCATATGTTGTCATAACTTATTTATTATACATTTTTAGTGTATATATTGTGATGGGTTTTTTAATTAATGAAATAGTTAACTCTATATATGCCTTCTCCCACGCTGATTGGGTAAATTATCTGGAATGTTTGTCTCCTGACCTTTGTTAATAAAACATAATTTGTTGTTGCTGCACTACTTTCTTCCATTCATTCTAATCCTTTTTTATTGTACTTTAAGCACCATAAATAAGTGACCTTTAGATCGTAATGCTGTATACTAAATATTTATTAAACTCTTAAAACTTTCAGGCATGCCAGGACAACATGACATTTAATTTGTTAGCCTAGTCTCACCACCTGAGGTATGTGAAAACTGTTCACTTTTGCAGAGTCAATTGATTGCAAGAGGAGGCAATTTATTCTTAACTACTTAGCGAAGCTTTGATTAAAATTGCTGTTACGAATGGGTCATCATTATTCTTCCAGGGCATATTGAAAAACTACAATATGACATTCAGAACCTCCATATATGCGACTTGCACTTTTATCTTTAATCTGCAGTAAGTTGCATGAAACTAAGTAAGAAAATGAGGATGTGGCCTTACAGAAGATTTTCCTGTTTACTGAACCAAGATTTTTTTTTTTCGTAGAGAGAGCAATCATATAGCCTTCAAATCCAATTTCAAAATGTTCAAGATAAGGTGCCATGGAAATGGAAACTATCTAGAAGGATGATGTGGAGCAGACTGTGGGAGTAAATGATGAGTGAGTAAATTAGACAGAGACATCTATAGAGAGTGAAAGGATTAGACCCATGTATTAGAACTTTTCGCAATGCTTTTCAAAGTCGAAAACTAGAGGAGGTTTCAGGAGTCACTTTCTTCGGGTGAACACTAAAAAGATTTTACTGTAGAGATCAGTGAACACTGTCACTGATGTGTGGTGCATCAGTGTCGCCTGTGCTGCAGGCTGTGATAAGCATTTGAGTCTCAATGGATGGCAGAATACATTTCAGCCTTGGGTCCAGTAAGAAGTATTTATCCTCTTTATGGTTCTGCATGAATGTGTGTGGGGGTGCATGCTATTATGCATTGGCCCAGGAAACTAAAAAGCTTGAAACGGTGTGATTGAAATAGTCCACCTCTATTAAAGCAAAAATTGTATGCATTTGCAAGTACAGTAAATGGGCGCATTGAGATGGTACAGAAGTCATACAATTAGCAATGCGAAGAGTTTAACTATGTAGAACTAACAGAAGTGTCCTTGAAGATACTTGAGCATGGTCCCTAATGTAGACCCTGGCCAAATTCTGTAATCAAAGCAATTTGTACTTAAGCATATTCTCTACGCAAGAATTTAACGTGTAATATCACAAACATCAGGCTTGCAGTTATATCCATAATGAGGTTTATGGAATGACTGACACAAAAAACTAGGCCTTACCTTTTTAAATGAATTGCTGGTGCTCGAAATCTTAAGTAAGTGACAATAAGAACTGACATTGTGGATTGACGCGAATTTGAGTTGGCAGTGCAGCAAAGTATGGAAGTCCACTTGTGGTACAGCGTGTTTCACCTGCCTGCTGTTTACTTTGTCCTTCTTACTCTTATATGTTCAGTCTTGGCTGCACATGCACAACCCAGAGCGAAGTATGCAATTCCACGGCACCCGCTGCTCTAAGCTGTATTTTTCTTCTCTCAGCCAATTTCTGTCCTTTCCTTCTTCCCTCACCTCTCCCTCCGTTCGCTGTCTCTCTCTCCTTCTCGCCCTCCCTCTCCCTTCTGTTGCCCCACTGAAGCGTGAGGGGTAAACCCCACTTAAATATTCTGGGCAGATTTCACAAAACACACATAAAAACAGCAGCAGGTGACAGCAGCCCTTGCCAACTGGTTTAGAGACTAAAGGAAAAAGTATGAATATGTAAACTGACTATGGCTGGGTTTAAATAGCAACAAAAGTGATGGTAAGTTGGTAAATCATGTCCATGAATGAGTTCAAATTGTCAATTTCAATGAATTTATTCAACAATTTGTTTGCATCATCATTCAAAAATGTTTATGGACTAGTGGGATTTTTTAGATATTGAGCTGTTCTGTCTTAAAGGAGTAGTTCACTTTTTTAAAAATTACTCACCCCATGTCATCCAAGATATCCATGTCATTCTTTCTTCAGTCAAAAAGAAATTAAGGTTTTTGATGCTCTGTTCTGGTTTTTTTCTTGCTCTGTTCTGTGGTGCATGTTAGTGGCTCTCCTGTTTGAACTCGTTTATCGTTTTTTTACGTGTCATTTGGTTCATTCAATGAACGAAATGCACAAATTGACTCGGAAAAATATTTGTTCATTTTGATAAACAGAGTTCGAAACTCAAGAGTGAACGACCGCGCATCACAGAAAGAGCAGCGCGAACATTTAAGCTTATAAAACTTAAACTTTGTTATTTTGTTATAGCTGTTAATTTTTTTAAATGAGCAATCTTTTCACTTGATAAGACCCTTATTCATCGCCTGGAATCATTTAAAACCCTTTGAACAGTTTGCACTGAAACTGTCTTTTGGACCTTGAACAATTTGGTTACCAAAAAGTCCATTTTATGAAGAATCCTGGAATATTTTCATCAAAAACCAAGAAAAATTTATTTTCGAACTGAAGAAAGAAAGACATGGATATCTTAGATGACATGGGGGTGAGTAGATTATAGGGTTGGGTATCGAGAATCGATATCTGATTGAAACCGGGACTAACTTTTCGAGTTTTCCCGAAATCGATTCAAAAGTTAAAATTTTGATTCCTAGTTTCGATATTCACAATCCGTTCGAACCGGAAGAAGAAACCGCTGAACAACACTAACAAAGAAGCGCCTACTGTTGGCATAACCGCACGAGTTCGAACATGAGTAGGTTGCGTCGGACGGTCCAAAGTGTGGCTTCACTTTTCTAAAAATAACAAAATCTCGGCAAAATGCAAAATTTGTGACAAAAGGAGTATTTGTGACAGAAGGAGTATTTCCTTCAGAAAGACCGTTGGTTAGCAAGGTTAGCTAAACTTTTTTGACCCTGCCTCTTAAAAGAATCGGAATCGAAATCGTTCAGGAACCGGAATCGAAACAAGGAATCGGAATCAGAATCGTTCAAATTCAAACGATACCCAACCCTAGTAAATTATCAGCAAAAGTTTTTTTTTTATTAAAATGAACTACTCCTTTAAATATACAATGCAGGTAAATAATACATTTTTGATATTTTATGTATGACTGTGGAGACTTCTTTAGCCATGTTTTTATTTTATAATTAATAAAAATATATGTATTCTTCAAAATACATTGAAATCATGCAAATTGTTGACCGTAACAAACAGATATGAAAATATTTTCAGTAATTACTTTTTTCCATTTAATTCTAGTTAAAAGTCTAGTTAGTTTTGTTTAAAATACAATGTGATTTTCAGTGATTGAGAATCTGGGAACAGAATATTTTTCCGCCTGGGCGAAACGATTTTGCGGATCACTCTCCTTGGCAATGGAATCCCCATATGCCAGCAAACCAATGAGAATTTGGAACAATGATGATGATGCAGAACAACAGAGTGTAGGCGCCAAAGCTGTTGTGGATCCGCTTTCCCCAAATCCCAGAAAATTACAGTTGTTTGCCAAATTAATAAATGGCGGACAGTTGGATACAGTATTACCAAATTTGTATTATGTAAGCTTTACACTGTAAAAACGATCAATAAAATTGTGGCAACATATTACAAGCAATATTATTAATTAAATTGTACAAATAAGAATTAATTCGAATATTATTTTGATTAACTATTACTCAATTCTAATTTCTTCAATTTAATTAATAATATTGCTTGTAATCTGTTGCCACAATTTTATTGATTAGATAAAGCATTTCATTTTTACAGTGTATGTTACACCTAAAATCACAAGAGAATTTATAGTGGAATAATAATTAGAGAGTCCCCAACTCTCCAATTATCTCCAATGGATTGGGTAGAGCAGCTTATGGACTGTGTACCCTTGTAAAATATTCTTCCTTGTGTTCATTTAGTGAGATTATTTTTAAGCCAAATTAAAGCTATTTCAACTCAAACAAAATAATAATGGGATGTACTGAATATTGCTAAAAAGCTCAAATATATTTTTATAAGACATTTCACCCAGTCCTAATGCTGCTAAATACATGCGCCAATATCCCCAAGGACATATTTATGCTGCACCGTCATGAGGTAAAGTCTCCCTGCCAGCAGACAAGGTGCTGGCATCCCTGTTGTCCATGCCAATTTCATTTACGGAGAATCTTTGCCTTGCACACGCCCCAGGTTTCGACACCCAATAAAAAAATTATTACACAGACCCCATTGACTCCAGAAGATTTGTTCTGGACACAAGAGGAGGGTAGAGAGAGAGAGAGAGAGGGGTGGCACTGTGTAGACTATAATTCATTAAAAGACAAGAGTTTTATTCAAAGTAAACAGTATGGTTGGCTGGCATGCTCTTAATTGACTGAGAGAGGTAGAGACACAAGATGTGCTGTAATGGAATATAAACATCCAAAATGTGCAACAAATGAAATGTGCAAGTAGGGTTCGGTTATCGTTTGAATTTAACGATTCTGACTCCAATTCCGATTCCTTGTTTCGATTCCGGTTCCTAACGATTCTCGATTTCGATTCTTTTAAGAGCCAGGGTCAAAAAAGTTTAGCTAACCTTGCTAACTAACAGTTCTTTCTGAAGGAAATACTCCTTTCTGGAGGAAATATTCCTTCTGTCACAATACTCCTTTTTGCCAAGATTTCGTTATCTTTAGAAAAGTGAAGCCACACTTTGGACCGCCGACAAAAGCTACTCATGTTCGACTCGCGGTTATGCCAACACTTCCGGTAGACGCTTCTTCATTGGTGTTGTTCAGCGGTTTCTTCTTGCAGTTCGACGGACTGTGAATATCGGAAACTAGGAATCGAAATTTAGCTTTTGACAATTTCGGAAAAAAAACGAAAGTTAGTCCCGTTTGCAATCGATACTCGATTCTCGATACCTAACCCTATGTCCAAGTGTATGTGTGGATATCTGAGTGTAAGAAAAATGCTGTTATAAAATCAACATGACATCATGACTTTTGTGTAAACATACACGCCACTTTCTAGTCAAGTGGCGTGTTATCTATATGCATTTTGAGCTATCCGTGTGTTAAATCACGCTGTTAAATGTCGAAACAAAGCAAAATGTAGATCTACATCTGGGGAGCAATATTTTTTCCCTAGAATGGTCGGGGAAGTCAACGGTGTTCATAAACACGCTGAAAAGCGATTATGCATGTTGATAGCACGCCAAAAGCGGAAATACAGGAAGATCAGTCTGATAAAACAACTTGTGAAGTTATATTAGTACAACATAGTGTGTTGTACAAAAGACACTCAAATCTGGCCTTTAAATATTTTAGCAAGTTTTAGGATTTCGACAAATTTAAAACAAACAAATCAAACAAGTAAATGTGTGACACTGTGAACTCTGTATACAGATGGTCAAAAACAATACTTGTTTAACAAGGTATTGAATCAAAATCGACTAAAATGTGTGCATTACCAATTGACAAGGCTGTCAATAGATTTGGGAAATGAAAAAAGAAGTGGGCAAGGTTATTAGCCAATGTGGATAATGGCAATTCAGCAAATTCTGTCTATCAGAGATATATTTTGAAACTGTCTCCAGGTTTGCCTCGTGAACAAAACATTTTTTTACCAAGATCACAACAACTCATAGAATAACATTTGCTCTGTTATTAACAAAGACTGATATAACACTTCCTGTCTCTCGAAGGAGTTGGGCCTCCAGCTAAATTAAAATAGACGGGTATAAAAGCAGCAATTTCTATGTCATGGTGGTGATAGTTATTTTCATTTTTGCTCCCTGGGCACAGTTAGCAGGCTTGGACCCTCTAGACTGTCTCATAAGGAGTGATATGATGAAATGAGGCAGAGTTGCACAGCATCCTCCATTTAGGGTCAGTTTAAAGATGGTGTAGGGCTTTGGTAAAGAAGTTATCAGCATCTGTTGGCTGCTAGATTTCAGCAACATTGTATGTGTTTATAAGGTGCCATTGATTTGATCTCTCCACAAAAGCAGGACCCATAATGACTGACGATTACCTTATTGGATCTAAACTCTGGAAAAGTTAAATGGATCAATACTTTGGTCTGCGAATTAAGACTGAGCTAAATGATTCTTATTTATTCAGTGATTTTTAAATTCCCAGGCAGAGCCAAGTATGGACACAAATTATGGGAGTTATTGATGCCACCCAGCTGCCCAGACTCATTCCATGAGCTTGTTGGGCACCCAGTTGATGATGCCAGAAAATCTAGAAATTACATAAGTAATTTATTTATCATCTAATATACACATGGAGAGACACAAGTTTATAAATAAGTTAGTATATGTAAGAAGATTTTCAAATATCTCTTTGATATCTGCATTCATTATCAAGTACTGAAAGATATAAATTGTAGTACAGTATTAAAGCGTTCACTTCTAAACACATTCCTGTTGGTCTGACCAATGGACATTGGGGAGGGGGGCTTTGACACTGGCCATGAATGACTGAAGACACTCCATACAAATTCACAGAAGCAACAAGCCACTGTCTACCGGGATATTTCCCTACAGGCCTGCGAAGGCTACCTGAGTCTCTGATTGAGTTCAGCTTGACGGCCTAACTGTGAAGTAGACATCCTGAAAATATTGCCTTTTCTCTCTTGGGTGAGGGTAGTGCAACCCTTACTTTTCCATTTCAGTCCGGTTTTAAAATGTAATCTGAGAATTAGAGAATTAGAAAAATTTTATCATAACCATTCTTTATATTGGTTATGATAAAAAGGTGCTACACACAAGCCCAGAACCATTCAGTTATCATGGTAATTAAACAATATTAACCCACAGGAGGAGGTGATTATAAAGAATAACACTATTAACACTAACAACAGCACTAATGATACCAAATACAAGAAATAATAGTACCTAAAGAACAATTTTTGTCGGTGTGTGTCTGTGTGTGCATGTCTGTGGTCAAATTACCCGTTTGTGTTGTTCAGACGAATAAGACCTTGGAAGGATTTGAGCTTGAAAGTGCTGTCATTACATCCAGAAATTCAGACATTATAATTACTCCTTTGCTTTTAATAAACACTGGACAGAGAGAGGGGAGTGGGGTCGAGAAATGACCCCAGGGTTCCTATGTATATGCACTGCCCACAAGGCGAAAGTTTATTTCTAAAGAGCTAAATAATGATTATTACAATGTTTCTTTTAACACAACATATCAAGACTAGTCTGGAATGGTTCAAATTTACTGTAGGTCAAATATGATATCACACAGCCAAAATTAAATGTCTAATGTGTAATATCTTAGAATCCAAGGTAACACAAATGCAGCACTAATTATATATGGGCTCGCAACTGCAAAAACTAAATAAAAAAATAAAAAATAAACTGAAAAAATAGCACATAAACTGGTAGAGAAACAACACTATCAGAAGCAGTCCAGAGGACTATACATCTGTACTTGAAGAGAGAATAAAAATCTAAAAGACTCAGCATTATCTAGATTGGTGAATAAAAGTAAATGATGGCAGCTAACCTTTCTATCTGGTGTAAATTGAGGAGAGCAGTGACAGGCACTGGATGAATACTGGCATTATAAATGAACCGCATCAGCTCAGGGAGACAGATGGCACATAAAAATAACAGAATCCTGCACTGGATAGACTTCAGCCCGGTTAATAGAGTCCACTGAGTGGAGAGAAGAGAGCAGAAGACATGACACTTTGAAGTTAGATTGAAGAAGAGTTTAAGAGTTTAGCATGTATTCAGGCAGCCTCTGTGATAGATTTCACAGAAAGAACTGATTCCATTAAGTTTCCCTTTGTAACACTGTTGAAAGGTTGAGGGAATTAAACTGACTGAGCTGTCAAAATCAAGTCATGCTCTTTATCAGATGAGCAACTGTAGCATAATGAGAGAAGATAGCATTATGTCTCGCTATAGCACTGTACATTAAGCAGTAGCAGGAAATGTAAGGAACTAAAAGCTGAGAAAAAACTGATTAAAAAGTTATTCTTCGGCCTGTGTGAAGCCCTGTTTTAACCTTTTTTTCAGCCTCCTTCACCTGTCCTCAAAGACATTTAAATTATTATTTTGCAGTGCATTTGTTTAAAACAGTTCTACTGAGAGTTTTGTGCATAAAGGTACCTCACAAAACTGATTTCGGACAGGCTTCAGAGGCAGCATATTGGACTTAATGATTTACAACAAAAAAGAGAGAGCTTCGAAAACTAATAAGATGAAGGTATCTCAGTAGACAGGACATGTCTTGTTGCCATCCTACCTCCGTATTTTTCAGCTTTCGGAAGTAGCTCCAAGAACATTCCAATGCTCCCATTATTACGTATACTCTGAAGCATAAAAGGTCTGTACTTTTGTTGAAAAAGAACTGTTAGAGTTTGTTAGATGAGAAGCACTAGAAATAAAGGGATCTGAATTAAGTATGGAAATAAAAAAATACACAGCAGTGATTTCTTTAATCCAAATAAACTCAAACTAACACTTCACATACTCTACAAAATGGGTAACAGAACACCATCATAACGAAGTGTATATGAACGCCGTTGATTAACTGTCACATTTACTATGTACAGTATATAAATATGACCTACCCAAACCCGGTTGCTAAACCTACCCGTCTACTGGGGTTAATACCGTTTATGTTAGAGGTGGAAGATCTAAGCTCTAATTCATTTATTTGGTCTGTTCTTCTGTCATGCTGGCTTGCAAAAAGTTATGCAAGTACACAGAAAAAATGTATGCTTGTGCAAAAAGAAAAAAAGAAAAAAAGAGTACAGTCAAAAGCTATTGGTCTAAGAAAAGATAAGTATTATTTCGTTTGCCATAAATGTGTATATCAATCAGTTAAGAAAGAGATAGCAGTTAAGACTATTATTTGAGGGCTAGTCAAGGGACAGATGAGGCTCTAAAGGATAAATTTCACCTCATTTCATTCAAGATGTTTGTCTTTCTTTCTTTAGCGAATAGAAGTTAACGTTTTTCCAAGGAAAACATTTCAGGATTTTTCTCCATATAGTGGACTTCAAATGGCAACCAATGGTTGAAAGTAGTAATTGCTGTTTCAGTGCATGCTTCAAGGGCTCTACGAAATCACCCAGTCGTGGAATAAAGGGTCTTATCTAGAGAAACAATCAGTAATTTTCTAAAAAAAAGAAAATGTATATACTTAAATGCTCATTCTTGCAGAACTTAGTCCGAATGCATAACGTAATCACACTGTAAATACAAAGTACCATCCAATACTCAAAAGCGAAGTGCAATGCCCTTTGCAAAAAAAAGGTACATCAACGCCGTGGAGAGTTTTTAAGTTATGGAATTACACACTACCTTGGTATATTCTACTGTGAGTATCTTCTGCATACGTCAACAAACTGCTGGTGACCTTTCCAACATGATTACGTAATGAGAGGCGCATCACAGTGTTCTGTAAAACGCATTGCATTTAAAAAGTATAAACAATTTAATGTTTTTCAGTAAATCATTTCTCAGATAAGATCCTTATTCCTCAGCTGGGATCGGGTAGAGCCCTTTGAGCTGCAATTTGAACTTTCAACACATTGGTTGCCATCTGATATGGAAACATCCTGGAATGTTTTCCTCAAAAACCTTAATTTCTTCTAGACTGAAGAAAGAAAGACAAACATGGATGACAAGGGGGTGAATTATCAGGAAATTTTAATTCTGAAGTGAACTAATCCTTTAAAGCAGCATGATTTATTTGAGCTACAACAAAGAAAATAATCATATAAAATAAAACAATATATTAAGTTTCGTATTCTGCTCACAGTCTTTCAACTTAAACAAAAACAAACATTTTCAGCCAAAAACAAACCATTGGTGATGACTGCACTATTAAAAAATAAGATTTCCAAAAGAAGGTTTTTGCAAAATGCCATTTCGGTTCCCTATCCAAAACTTTTTTCCACTAAAAAGAACCTTTTGTGGAAACGTAAGGTTCTTCATGGAACCACAAGATGCCAAAGTAACATCTCTGATTTGTAAGTGGTACTAGGGCTAAATAGTATGATAATGACAGTATTGTACTATAATAAGTGTAATGGGGAACAGCAAAAATGGAAAGTATATGTCATCAATAGTGGTTTATCACAGACTGCGTACCAAATTGTAAAACATTACATAAACCAATCCTTCTTAAACCTGTTCCTTGGACCTCTTCATAGCCCATTTTCAATTGCTGTGTCCCAATTCACAGGCTGCATCCTTCAAAGGACATTTCTGTATATAATAAATAATATAAACTATGCATAAATCACATCTCAGTAAGATATGTCAACATTAAAACAGCTTTAAAATTTGTATCATTAGAACATATTTAAGTACCGTTGAAACCTAATACTTAAGGCCATTGCACTGAGTACGAAAAATTTCCAATGCCGTTTTTCGGTGTTGTCAGCTAAAAATTCGTCACCATAAGAAACCTTGCACACTGAGTCCGATGCGTATTCATCTAACCGCTTGCGGAAAAAAACGGCAAATATACAAAAATGACTTCGGTTCAGGCAGTGAGAATGATTTTGTTGCCCCTCTCCTATTGAAGAGAAGAAAGAGAAAATATTGCGTTGCGTCTGCAGACAGGAAGCACCTCCTTATCAAGGAGCTGTGATTAAAATTTACTTCAGAACGTCAGTGGAAAGTTTGATGCTGGAACCACATTTAAAAACAAGATCAATTATAATTTCCGTGAACCCATCGATTCTGAACAGAGACTGGCAGTATGTTGAAGGTATGCGAGCACACATACACGCGCACCGCGCGCGGCCTGGTAAAAGCGCTGGGGGCATACAGAACAGCTGAAATATTTTAGGCTGTTATATAGCCTATTGTACCCAAAATAATACATTCATGTCATTGGATTGGCTGTCTCAATCCACCTTCAAATCGATCCCAATTTCCACCCTATGATGAAAGGGGGAGGCTATTCCTTTTCATAAATCCAATCGAGAATAAAGAGACACTTGATCCGAAATGAGAAAATTGGAAACTGAAACACCTGCTGGCATGCAAAGATGTGTCGAGCGGAGGCTCTGCAGTCGGCCCTGAATTTGTCAAAAAACCTCTCAAAATGCTGGCTGTGGATGCGAAAACGCAGCAAAATTGAGACCTGATGCGGTGTGCAAGCGTGATTGACATAACATGATGTCAAATTTCTTTTTAACGTGCGAAAAATTTCGGATGCGAATTTCCGGACTCGGTGTGCAATGGCCTTTAGATTTAAAAATCATTCGGCAAATTCTCAAAGAATTTTGTCTTCACTGGCGCACAATGAATTCTGGGCCTGCAAGGATCCATCTGTTGTATCCTAGATAACACAGACACTCGGAGGCCGCATTCCCCAGCAGCCTTTCGCCGCACGTGCCACCACAATTTCGGCCTTGCCAATGCGCCTTCGAAGCACTGCAGCCTCTGAAATTGCGATGCAGCTTATGTCACCTATCTAGCACACCTGGTACAAACTTTATTAGTAGAGACTTGCAAGACTTTAGAATTGGGTGTGTCCAACTAAGGAGACATTCAAATATCCCAGGAACAGGTTCACAGAATCACAACCCTAAACCAACTTTTAAAGGAGACAAATGCTTTCATCATTTTCAGCTCAAGATGCTCAGCCGCCCAAACTGACTCCAGAGTTTGAAAACATGTTCACATAGAACAATACCAAACACAAAGAAAAAAAGAAGTTACTGTTTGTAATCATCATGGTGGATTGCCTACTCTGACAAATAAACTTTACAATGCAAACATTTTGTGTTAAATGCTTTGAAAGTGTTCTAATCACAGGTGCATTTTGTATATTTCAAATTAGCAAGAGATTTCCTGTCTAGACACAACGTTTTTTTTCCTTCCAGAAGAGGGAGAAGGAAGCATTTCTTTCAGCAAAGAAGCTCATCCAACTCTCTGTCACAAATCAGTTGCTCTGCCACAGCACTCTGAGTGAGTTAGCCAACATAGCCTGCTCCTGCAGGAGAGCATAATGGGTTCTCTCATACTGTGGATATATTCCAAGCAGTGCCATGATTTAAATGCATCCAAAAGTACTTTACAGCTCTTCCACTCTTCAGCCAGGGGTCATTAAGGAAGATGCTAGTAATAAGGGATAAAACATTCAGGGCCTAAAGGATATCACCCACAAATGAAAATTCTGTCAGTATTTACCCGCCCTAATGTCTGTTCCAACCGTAAGACCTTTGTTCATCTTCAGAATATGAATTAAGAAATATTTTCAATGAAATCTAAGAAGCTGGATCACTCCTGCATACTAGTCCATAGGCTTCTTGAGGGATTGAAACTTCCCGGCCTTGAAAAGTTATTAAAGACATCGTTAAAATAGTCCAAAGTGACTACAGTGGGTCAATCTAATTTCATTAAGTGCAATGAGAATACTTTTGTGCACAAAAAACAAACGTAAATAGTGACTTTATTTCAACTATTCACTTCCTTGTCTTTGCGCCTGCTAGTCAGTTAAACTAGTGTAATTGCGTGAAGCTACAATCACAGTAGGCTCACTATTGGCCAAAGCTGGTCATGTGTGTGATGCTGTGTGACGTACAACCATAGACTGTGAAAAATATGGACAAAGCGTCTGTGACGCTCACTCCATAGACTTTCTGAAGAACGGGTTTGAGGCTGTTTATGGGGGTATGGGCGGCGCCATACTGGAAAATCTTGGGAAATACAAAATACAAAAGTTTCAGAAAGGACACAGAGGTGGTATGATGTGTTGTGTCAGATCATGGCCGAGAACGTCAAATTCACTCGGCTGCAGCCCGTTATCAGCTGTCAATCAAAGTTAACCGCCCTTATTTGTCTTACGTTTTCATATCTAAATACTGATCTAAACTAACTAGTTAGAAAAAAATTCACCCCCCTCACAGTTGCTAGTCCATGGGACCAAACTGTAAACATATGAATTTATGAGCGTCTATGGATATTTGCTCCCTTTTTGGGACCAGACCTTAACGCCAATTTAGATGTATTGCAGTCTATCTGCACTTCTTACTAACGCTTCATACTTTCAGATTAAATGATCATACATATCATACATAATTAACAGATCATACATAATTACACGAGTTTAACTAGCTAGAGGCGGCAAAGAGAAGGAAGTGAAAAGTTGAATTATTTACGTTGTTTTGACGCAGAAAAGTATTCTCATTGTTTGAAACTTAAGATTGAGCCACTGTAGTCACTTGGACTATTTTAACGATGTCTTTAATAACCTTTTTAAGGCCAGCAAGTTTCAATCCTCAGGAACCCATGATGACTAACATTTGTATGAGTGATCCAGCTCTCAGATTTCTTCAGAAATATCTTAATTTGTGTTCCAGATGATCGAAGGTCTTGCTGGTTGCAAGAAACATGAGGTGAGTAAATGCTCGACAGAATTTTTATTTTTGGTAGCACTTATCCCTTTAAAAGGAACAGGTTCAATGCTTCTTTGAAAACTCAATGAAGGCATGAATAAAATTACAAACAAAACCTAAATGCTAAATATTTGACCAAAATACGATTTACGATTTTAGAAAGACCAGGTTAAAAGTGAACCTGGAAGAGTGTCATTTTCATTCAAATTCTAGCTGAAAAGTTTGTTGGTCAAACATATGAGGAAACTATAGAAACAATCCTACATATGGCAAATTTATGAATTTAAAATCAACAATAAATTATCATCACAGATATGATGACATAATATATCATATATGTGATGAGAGGACTCAACGCCTGTGAAGAGACGACTTAATCGTCGATTGTGTATGGCAGCCATTTTATATATAAACAATATTTATATTTAATATTTATATATAAACAATATGAATGTTAGCCAGAGGGAGAACTGGCCTCCGACTAGCCTGGGTTCTGCCAGATTTTTTTTTTCATCCAATCTGGTGGAGTTTTGGTTCCTCGCCACTGTTGCCTTGCTTTTGGCTTGCTTAGTTGGGGTATTTAACATTTAACAATATTATTGATCTGTGTTGTACTACTTTCATGTTATCACTGCAGCTGCTTTGAAACAATCTGTATTGTGAAAGTGCGCTATATAAATAAATGTGACTTGACTATACGGTATAAATATGATTTCTGCCAGGGTATTGTTGTTTTCAGAAGTTTGGGCCACAAAAGTATTAAGGATTTGCATGTTTTACCAATCCCTCTGAAATCCTCTGTTTGCAACAAACAATTCTTGTGGAAAATGTTATGATATTCATGGTACTTAACACTCAAAACGTTTTAGTAAAGCTCTGAATGTTTTTATTACATTGTTTTTATCACTTAGGCTATGTTTTAATGCTTGGTCTCTTTTTTTTACTATTAAATAATTTCTTGAGCTTTAGTAGCTGCTCCATCCTTATATCGTAAACCAGAATTTTGACAACTGCCATAAAATATAGCATTTTATTCTAAAACAAAGTGAAGGCTAATTAAAATGATGTAGCAGAGGTCTGTGTAGTAGACAACTCTTTAAGAAACGGTGTATTGTCTTGGGTCACTCCATCCAATGGTACAGAGACAATGTTGCAAACATAGCAGAATATACAGCTGTGATAGAGGAATTTGCAAACTGGAAATTTTGTGATTCTTGCAAACTCTTCTCTGGGCCTTCCACATGTTGCACATGTCAGGGGTCCGTGACATTTTGCGTATGCCATATTATGTTTGAGGTGAACATGTGGAAAATCAACAAACAGTCATAGACCACTCACTGCCACGTGCTAAATATACTTTTTAAACAAATGTCAGCTGTCCAGAAATCATTCTTTGAAATGTATGAACATGCTCCTTTGAGTATTGCTTTTAGATATTCAGTACGCAAGCCTTTCCAGCTGATTTTGGAACCAACAACACTGAAAACACACTACATAATGGCTCACATTATTGTATTACACAACAAAACTGCGAAAAGAGACTATAGAAATGTTGGACAACTGAACATTGCCAGTATCAAAAAACTTTTTAGTGTGTTTGCTTTAAACAAACATTGACAAGTTGTGCAAAGAGAGACTGCAGGACATTTTCTTGGACAAATATTCCAAAACGACTCTTTCATATCATATCCAACATAGTAAAAGTAAAAGAAAAATAAAATTGTTTAACATACCTCACTGGCTATCAAGGGTCCAATGTCCTTTATCCTTTGATGGGAAAAATCAGAGATTGACTCAGATAATTCTTGCAAAACTTTCATCCGATAATGATCTTGACACCACACAAAACAAGACCTGTTTCATCAAAATAAAATAAAAACAAGAACTACTGGACAGTGCTCTGATAGCACTATAAAGTACACATCCTGCCAGCAGAGGGCGCACTTTATTTAGTTTGCAGCTTCCCCAGACTTAGGACCCCAGTACTCTCTAAAAGATGTCCAGAATGGCATTGCACCAGCCCACAACAAAAAAAAGTCATGATTACCCTTTCCATTAAAAAATCTATGTTATAACTTTCATACCCTTCTTTTTAGACTCCCATTAAAACAGAGAAGAAACATGCATATGTTCCAGTGTATGTCTTCAAAACTTGGAGAAGACATCTGCTTCACAGACACAAACACTGAAATGAATAACACCCACGGTGCTCTAAGCTTGCTTTCCTGTTCATATCCAGTGGGTGAAACAATTAGCATACTGAATTGGTAGAGGAAAAGAAGAAGAAAAAAAAAGATACTTTAGTGAATTCTGGCTGATGTTTCTCCAGTCAGTTGCATCTTCATGAGCAATGAACTAAATATAATTTTATATGGGTCAGGATATTGGCAATTGCTGCTGTGATGTGATGTCACAAAACCCTAAACTTTGTAAGACAGAGCCCCAGAGGTGTTTGCAGAAAACAGCTGGCACGAACAAAATGAGAAAACTCTGCACAGAAATATTAAGACTATCACTCAAACTCCTGATGATGAGAATAATTAGGGTAGGAATAACTGGGGGTATAAGCAGCCTGAGACACTTCAAACTGAGCAACACATCTTTGAATACCTTTTGGACTGGAAACAGACCGAAGTTAAAAAATGACTGGAAGGAGAGAAGAATGAAAAGTAGAGGATGAGGAGACCAGAGAAACCCTGTCCAGTGAAGCTATAGATTTGTTGACAGAATCCTATTTGGATGTTTCAAGTCTGGATGTTGTGGTGCATTGAGCCTAGTTCAGATATATGAATAGACTGTGTGCTCATTCAGTTACTACTTCACTTCAATCTTTACAATGTTGTTTGAAAATCTTACTGACTATCTCTGTAAACAGATACTAACGCTGTCTTGAGATTTATAACTGATGGCTTTGAGATAATTAGCAGCACCCATTGTGCTTTGCTACACACTGCTATACAGTTGCTTATCAAAGTCAGGTATAGGGACAGACAACTGACTCTTCGATATGAAAGCATCTGTTTCACTGTATAAGAATGTATTGAACAAAGAGGTGCCGACTAACAGGACATAAACATTTAG
Source organism: Hybognathus amarus (assembly GCA_030378365.1). Lineage (NCBI taxonomy): Eukaryota > Metazoa > Chordata > Actinopteri > Cypriniformes > Leuciscidae > Hybognathus > Hybognathus amarus. The sequence goes on along the minus strand of JAQIUQ010002385.1, from coordinate 7,375 downwards.
CTTCCCCTGAATTTATTTAACATTTCAGACTTCCATATATCCAATGTAATATTCACCTCCATCATTTAATGTTGCCTCTAACCTCAACATGAAAAAACATTTAGCTATCCTCCATAGGAGGTTTTAGAATGGGACAAGCTGCTTGGCTTTTGACAGTCCTGAGGTGATTTGACTTCATTTCATAAATCCATCAGGTTCACACAATTTCCTTGTCCCTGAAACTTAATGTTAAATTAAGTGTAAGTGAAACATAAAAAAAACCTAAGGGAACCTAACACCTGACCTTCTCAATCTCACATAGGCTGTAGCCAAGGTCTTTATCCTCATCACCACTTATTGTTTAAAGAAGGGCATAGGCTATTCAATACAAAGTGATTTATTAACATAGATACTGAAGCTGCTTCAAAATACTAAATGAGAACTATGTTCACTAAATTGTGCAATTATGTCACACATATACATCGACATAGAGGAGAAGGAAACAGAGGAAATAAGGGAAATGGTCTTATTTGTTGTAACGTGTTTGAAAAATAGTTGGAAGAAATTAACAGCTTACCTTATCCACTGGTCTGAATCCCTTAGATATCCTGCTGCCAGCAGACGAGTTCATCCCTCAAAACAGTATGCTAAGACAGAAAAAGAGGATCCTTGGAATTACGTTTTTAAGCTTCAGGATGTGAAAAAGGAGAAAAATCTCCATGTTCATACCATAAGTCTAGTTTTAGAGGAAGTTCAATCAAATGTTTATCTGGCTGGTGTCTGTGTACAGTGAGTGGTTGTTCCCGCGTTGTTTCATCGGATAAAAAATGCTAAGTTGTCAACATCTGATGCAGGTGTTAAGACAGTTTCCCGCCGGCGGGAATGACCCTCACTCACAACTGCTCTGCTCGCATGGTGAGTGTGACGTACCTGCGGGAGATGTGACAGCTGACTGCGCGTCGTGTCCAGACTGGACCCGCGATTTCCTGTTGAAACGCTGGAATAGCAAAAGGTCTTAGCAGCCGGTGCACCACCTACCGCAATTCCTAGAGCATGTTTGTAGATAGATTAGAATATTAAGTCTGCGCCAGTGCGCACTTGACTGAATTTATTTACAAAATTTAAATCAGTTTGATTTAAAGGTTTATGCTTGCTTTAAAATAGTCAACGAGTTTCTACCGTTACGTTTACACAAAACAAGTAAAAATTGCGAAATTTTTAACGTTTGGTCATTACATAATCGTGACGATAATTCCATTTGTTAGCCTAAAATAGGCTATGCCTCAGTGTTGATGACTCTTCACATTATGAGTAACAAATAATGTGTAGTGTAGCCTTGTGATTTTTGTATAGCTGAATGAAATTAATCTCCATTAAACTAAAATAAAACAGTTTAATGGGAAAAGATTCTAGTTTTATGACAAGTTGTCAAATCGAAAAACTCCAATGACCACCACCTAGGCAACAGCCTATATGATATTATTCTAGATTTTAGAATTTTGAAGTTTACATATTTTTCATATTGGTTATTCATTAACCAGTCAAATGATTTACATACTGAGAAGTCAGCATTCTTTAAATTTAAGGTACATTTATTGAGAAGCAAAAAGAAAAGATATTATACATTTTTGTATTTTGAAAAAAAAAAAATTCTAATCAAAATTGTGTTTGTTTTATACAAAAAAAAATAAATAAATAAATGAAAAATCTGCTAACACGGTAAGAAAAATAACCTCATTTTCCTTTTGAATTAAGTTTATTTTTCCTACCATAGACCGATATTTTATCTTGTTTTTTAATTGGTCTTCTGCTCTCCAATTTAGTAGTGTTCCATCAGTTTAATTAGAAGTTCTAAAAAACAAATTTCCATTGAATTTACTCATTAGGCCATGTGAAGCAAGTAGGGGGAGGGGGTATTCTGCAGTGGGTTGAGCGCAGCCTGCACTGTAGGGCAAACTTTCTCATTTTGTTTATTTTAAAGAAAAGTGATGATAAAGATTTAATTTCATTGTGGTCATAATTTCAGGAGATTAATTGCAGCTCAAGTGGTTATGTTGGAAATTACTGCCTAATGTACGTTACTGGAATGATGCGGCCATTCTGGTGTCTGTGAACGCAACGCTCGCTCTCTCAATTTAACTTCATTATCAGGGTGCCAGAATTCTAAAAACCTTCTCCACAGTGTAGTGCACAGGTATAAGCAGGTATACCCACTTCTTTCAGTCCGGATATTGCGTATACCACATCTAAATCCCCTCTGATGCGCATCATTTAGCTGCTACTAGTGATTAAAAAACTTCTCAGTCGCCGTAGGCTACAACTAATATATGCTCTAATTTTTTACTGCAATATTCTCCCATCCGACGACTAACGGTCAATCTACTTTGCTGCCAACGGATTTTCGTTTGAAAGGGAAAAAGATTGCCGCTTCTTACCATTAGTAGCCTAAATAGGAAAACAAAAAACGGAAAACAACCATTTTGTCTTCTGATATTAAAAAACGGAAAGCGAAGAATAATTCGTTATATCCGATTGTCCTCAACTGTTTACTAAGATGAGAATGCAAAATGATACCAGACCCATAAATCGTAATTCTTTGCTGCGTGTGTTATGGTCAAAACAAAAGCTCAGGATAAATGACGTATTGGATGAGAGAGCTGGTTCTGGAGCCTACGCAGTAGACATCAGGAAGTGAGTGCTTATAATAATTCCTAACTCCTAAAGTCTAGACCTACTCTTTGGAAGAAAAAGTACATACTTTGAGTGTGTGAATAAAAGAGTAGACAAGTTTGGGACGGATCACAGCCTGTTCAACATATTTTATCGGCTGTAATCTGACCTGTCAATCACTGACCTGTCAATCACTGACCTGTCACTGAAAACCTATTGCATTTGCTAGAAAGAAAAAAAATCTAAAAGTCTAAATTCACTAACTTCGCTAGACCAGTTTGAGCTAGAATCATGATTTTTGCATCACTGTGATCCCTGACTCAAGCCGAACAAGATGTATATCTCAGATTTCCAGGGGTTACCATGCAGCCCGCCCGAGGCCACACGCAAGGGGAGCCTCGGGATAGATGGATGGATGGATTTATTTAATTTTTAAAAATATTTTTTTTTTTTACCTCCGGCCTCCAGTCCTCCGGCCTCCAGCACAAAATATCTTACTTCCGTCCGTCCGTCACATTAAAAGATCATAAAAAGAAGACCTAAAAAGAAGACTAAAGTCATAATGTGTTGGTTTTTAATGAATGAATCTACAAAACTGAGGCTACACAGAGATTCTGCTTGAGCAGGAACCATCAGAACATTTCCCTCCGCAGGAACAGCTGGAGAAAGCTGCAGAGATATCTGGAACAAGGACCAACACGCTGTAGGACACACACACACCACACATTCCAAATTGAAAAATAGCCACATCATTCAGTACATGGTTACTGGAAACACATATCAGTGTCAAACGGCACATTAGCAGCAACTAAATTCTCACCCGGAAGAAGGCTGTAGACCAGAATCTGCACTGCTGGAGCCATATTGACGCTGACAGACAACTGGAACGGACAAACTGGGAAACATCAGAACAAAATAAAGAACTGACCAACCACAAGACAAGAAAATAAAGCATCATTCACTTACCACAGGACTCAACTTTCAGTCCAGTAGCTGGACTGCTGTAGGTCTGCGTGTTAGTCACATCAGACTTGGGCAAAACTAAACCAGAACACAGAAGCGCTTTAGGTTAAGGCCTCAGATCTGTCATTGAACTGCACATACAGAACAACTTACCGATTTTTTCACCTCAAAAACTTGGGAGACTTCTCGGTCAGCAATAAAGCCTTTCATGTGACATGCCCATCTGAGCCTCTGGGTTTAACTACAAAGCTCCAATGTCGGCTCCTGTCAAAGAGGAAACATTGTCCACTGACCAATCCGGTTGATCTATCTTTGTCCTATTAAAACAAATTAACAGCTCAGAGAAAATCTGCAAAGAAGAAAAGTGCAAAAAGCAGCATTGGCTCCATTCAAAGTCTTACACCAAGCAAACTCAGAACTATGGATGGATAACTGCACTGCAGAGCACAACAGGAATAATGACATTTTAAAAGCAGTCATTGAAGTTGAAATTTCTGCATCTTAAAAGAACCTTGCATTCATTTGCTTTAATTTATGTTCAGAACACTCAAAATGGTGACACATCTGGTCTTACCATTCGATCAAAAGGCACAAATTTGGGATCCATAGGAGACAACTCTGAAATTAACTGCAAAGACACCAACAAACTCACATATATTGCATAATGCATTTGAAGATCGATAGCTTCAATCAAGGGTCATTCACAGCTCACCTGTTTGTCCTGGATTGTAAATAAGTTTGTCTGTTTGGATGAAGGTCCAAGGTAACGGCTGAACATGATTTTGCTCTTCAGTCGCTCTGAAGACCTTCCTTGAACAAAGAGGAAGATTTATAAATTATAACCACAGCCAACCCCCTACGTTCTACATGATTATGATCCAGAAGACAACACAAACTACTCGCATACAACAACATGTTTACACTTGTAAAACAAAAGTACATATTCATAAACCAAAGCAACAAACCCTACTCAAACAAAATCAACTCAGTTTAGACAGTTCACTTCAGCGTTAGACAAACACTTCCGCGTTTGGCCTACAGAGTGACGTCTGTTCTTCGACACTCTATAGGGCTTTAAAGATTAAAAACAAACTAAATTAACTTAAAATCATACATACCCCAGGAGATTTGCAGCACTGAACTACACATCTTCACTCACCTTATGAGAATATGCAAGCCCTTTAGGAAACAAACTGAAAACATGCAATTTCAGCAACAAGCAATTCAGTTCTCCGTTAACCAAGAAAACTCTTTAAAATATGGAACTTACCTGGCAGCTATCGCAAGGGCCAGTGCACACCAGAGAGAAAACCAGAGGATGTATTCAACTCCTGCCACCCACAAACATGCTAATGTACACATCTCAATCAAACCCAACACTATTACCATTACTCACCACCTTACGTTTACAATGAGCAGGACCCACTGTGACCCATACCTGACGCAACAAACCACTACACATTTTATACTCGTGACACCCAGCCCCCAAAAGTGATTAACCTGTCCTGAGTTTTTTGATCTCACACAATATAACGATGTTTTAAAGGCTACATTAGAATAATAATGTTTCAGTACATAAATCTACAGATGAAGCAAAGAGGGTTATCTGAGCGTTAAGCCTATCCTATACATACAGCTATGGAAAAAACTAAGAGACCACTGCCAAATTAGGCAGTTGCTCTGGATTTATCATTTAATATTATAAATAATAAATCCAGAGCAGCTGCTGATGCACATGGCAGTGGTCTCTTCCATGATTGCCCATGTGAAGTTGCACTACGTGACCTAATAGTCTCACCTACCATAGGTTTTTACAATACGTTATTATCAAGAGAGATGTCGTTTTACAAACAGATATTCATTTCGGTTTGTATTTATGCATATGACATCAAAGACAAAGTGAAGGATATATTATAAAGAGACTATAAAAAAAGACAGAGAGGCACAGTGTGGAAATTTCATTTATAAATGGTGTGAATCCGTCAGGTGAGCACATCAAGGAAGCACTTGAGCAATGATCATGCAGCTTTGCCTTCAGATACAACTATCTTCGTGTGAGTGATCCATTATCTGGTATTGGCGAAGGAGTTTTTAGACATTGTGAGCAATTCCAGTTGCGAATCATTAGTGAATTACCATATCGATGACCACTGGGTTGTTCGGTGATGTCGCTGAAGGCAATCTATGGAAAAGTAACTTATAATATGAGAGGCATGATGCTAATTGTTGAGAAAAGTGATAGCCTGCACAACTTAATTCATGTCCCCTTAAACAGTCACCGGTGCTTTCTGCGCACGCATGACTTGTTATGGTTCCGGTGCATGAATATAAAAAAAGCAAAAGTCTGCGGCAATTGAATTAAATGTAATGCCTAATGACATCATACCTATAGGGAATATACGACAATTCAATGCTAAATGTGCTACATCAAACACAGGTTAAACAAGTGGTTTTGTGTTCAGATACTTGATTTTGTTCATACAGGACATTTTTCAAACTGCAATGTGTTAATGACATTCGTTCATTTACATTAAAACACAACATTGTGCTTTTGTCAAAAATCTTGGTGTTCAGTGACTTCTTTCGCGTTTATCCTTGCCAGCCATAATCTCCGCCGTTCCATAAAATGCTTTCACATTGATTAGAATCTCAAATGAATTGTAGGTAATCCCCATCATCTGAGTCTTTGGACGATTCCATTAGCTATTGACCACTTCACCACATATATTAACTCATTCAACTTCTTGCTCAATGATCGTTTCTTTTAGATATTTGCCCGCAGCAATGGCGCCGGTTGGCAAATGCCCATGTTGTACTGTCATGTGGTAAAATTAGCAAAAATGCGACATCACCTCATCACAAGCTGCTAATATGTAATCAATATGAACATTTTCACATTTTTAATTTTAACTTTAGCTTTGTCACTGCTTTGTTTGTCTTTTCATGTTTTTATTTATTTAGTTTATTGGATGCTAAAGTATTTTATATGACTTTGATTTTACTTTATTGACACTGTCATTTCCTGATGGTATTCATCATTAGAAATATAAACAAATTCCACCTTTAAAGTTTCTCTTATAACGTGCATGCAGTGCGAACAAAGCAGTTGCATCAATGAAATAATATTAAACGGCCATTGCCTTGTGTTAATGGTACCTGCAAATGATATTTAAAATTAAAAATCATTTAATATATCATTTATCCAATGTTCGCTTTGAGTCAATATTAGCTGATAAATCGAAAACAGGAGAAAAAATAAAGTAACTGTACACTGATATGGAAACTGGAAAAACAAGAAAATGAATGTTGAGGTTCCATTTTTCATTTGCATTTATGGTCTGAAAATTGAAATTGTGAAGATGAGAATATTAACCAGGCTACCTTATTTTTACTTTATACATAATACAAATGCAAACACCAAAAAGCCAAGTAGGCCTATAATTAAACACATGGCTTTACACTTATATTTTGAAGGAGCACTTGTAGATGCATTTTACACAGCACTTACAATTTGCATAATAATTGATATATGAATAATGTATCAAAATATCAAATTTGGAATATAAATATGATATTTTAAGTAATAGCAATTAATGTACAAGTATACCTTAGATATAATTTAAGAAGGAGTTAGTTGCATGCATCTATGATGATATCAGCTATAAGAACTAATATGAAACTAAGTGTTACCAAAATGTACAGTTTTTATTTAAACATTTGACTGGTCTCCTGATTATGACTTTTTGTATTAACGAAACGCTAG
>JAQIUQ010002382.1:0-70000 GCA_030378365.1 Hybognathus amarus | reverse complement strand
TTTCCCACATGTCTAGCACAATTATGTGGTTTTGTTTTATTATTACAGTGTATACTTTTTTCTTGATTGATTTTCCCTGAAAGAATGGAAGTGAAATGTGACAACATGCCCCATAGGTGGGGTAAATTGTAACATGTGAGGGGCACATTGTAACATCACCATATGACAGCTTAAAATGCTAACTGATCTGATCAAAAACATATGCAAGTCAAACCAAAATATTTTCTTAATAAAATACAATTATTAACTTTTTCATATAAATTAACGACATTTTTTAATAATTAAAAATAAAATAATTTTTGAGTTCTGACAACAAACACATCGGAAAACACAGCTATAGAGCATAGTTCAAAACACAATAATACTTAATAATTTCTGAACATTGACTCTCAGTCTTTATTTACGTGTTTCTCATGTTTTTTCAATAGAATTCATAAAAGTATAGAATATAATATCATATTTCTAATAGGGGCACATTGTAACACAGTGTTACAACATGCCCCAACTGCACAACTGTGATTTAAACCCTGCTAGTGTCTTCTGCTAGTTAGCGAAGCATGAAAGAACTAAATCAACGGTTAAACAACAGATTGGAGATTAAAATAATATCAGATTTGTCTAATTTTAAATAAACACAAAAAATAGAGACGAAAAATTTACTTTATTAAAGAAATGCACTTTTGCTATGGTTAAATAAATGTTCAGTGATATCTTACAAAGATTTTGGAATTTTGGTGCATTTTTTTCTCTATAAAGTGTTGAAATGGCAACTAGTAAATATACCAGTTTCGTCATGCCAGCATGTGTGGAAGTATTTAAAACAAGCGTGTTACAACCAGCCCGCGTTACGTTGTGCCCCGCGCTCCCCTATTTTGCAGATGAATCGCTGGTATTTTCACTTTCTCCAACATCTTTTTATCTACACATCAACAATGTCTGAATTCCTTTCCCATATCATTCTTGAGAAGATATGAAAAGTCAACAGACTCTCTTCCTACCATCCCAAAGTGCTAGATACATGAAACGGTAAGCACAGCACACCAGACTAAAATAGAAACAATATAAAAATGTTCTCTCTTTTCTGTCAAATATTTGTTTGAGCAAACAGTGAAAACAAAGCAGAGACTGGTGTTGACTACCCAAGAAAATACACTGAAGTAGAATTCTAGGTGTGTTATGCTGCAATGAGCCCTGCACTTCCTGTGACCTGATGGAGTTTGCCACTTCCTTGCCACTGCCACCTTTGTCTTGCTTAGATGTGGTTTGAAATACTCTTAATATTCAGGAATAATATCAATTTTAATTAGGGTGATCAAATTTCTCAATTCCCAGAGTGGAATTCAAGACTCCCTTTTTAATAATTTATATAAGAAGCTTGATAAATAAGAATGACTAACACGAATGCTTCTTTTGACATCTTGACATCCGAGTTTGAAGGGATTTGTTTTCCTTCCGTACTATGGAAGTCAATGGGGTCCATCAACTGATTGGTTACCCATATTCCTCTAAATATCTTATTTAATTGGAAGGAAGTAGTGCATACAGGTTTTGAACAACTTAGAGTAAGAAAATGATGACAGAATTTTCATTTTTTGGGTGAACTATTCCTTCAATCTCCCACCTGCTCTGACACAAGATCCCACCTTCACTATCAATAAAAAAATTGTCATTGGGTGGCTCTTTTCTTTCCAAAATGACATGATTTACTACCTAAGATTAGGCAGGAGACTCTGCATCTATAATCAATTTTTAGGAAAGGTGAAATGTGGGACAAAACATTTTGGGACACTGGACATTGGACATTTAACTGCACTGACACTATCGGATTAGAACCAAATTTGAGCTGAATTGAGCTGGATAATGGCGGTCACCGTGATTTTGCCAAGACAACAACATATTTTGTTGATCCAGCAACAAGATTCCAGTCGTAACCCTATCCCTACCCATAAACCCCTTCCCTAAACTCAGAGAGAATCTGATGTAGAAGCACCTAACCCTGGTTGTTAGCCTAAACTCTGACATAAACTGTAAACTTAAATCAGATTGGCTAACTCAAATATTGATCCAGGAACATGTAAACATGTTAAATCACGTTCACTGGATAATGGCAATTGCCAGTTTACATCGAAATCAATAAAAATCCTACAGGGAAGGGCAATAAGTGTAATGAACAGAAACAGGTGAATATGTTCTCATACACTGCATAACATAAAAAATAAGTGCAGGAAATGGAACATAATACACTTTTTTGTATCGATGAATGCTCACACTTTAGTTCAGTTGGTGGCGGAAGAAGAACTGAGTAAAAACTTTATACATTTTAAACACTGGTATTTTTTATGTTTATTAATGTGAAGCTGCTTTGAAACGATCTTTATTCTATTGAGCGCTATATAAATAAATACGACTTGACAGTTCTCAAAAATTATGCTTCGTCATCTATTAACAAAAATAGATAACACTTTACAATATTGGGTGTGCACTAATAAGCATTAATTCATGCTTAACTAATGCACAGATAATACTAAATTAATGATCATCTAAGCTATTCATTAATGATTACCATATTAGGAACTAATTAAGAGTCTGTAGGGTTAATGTATTAGTTCAGACATGAATTGTTATTAATTAAATATGTAATTGTGGATTAATTCCATAATAACTCATTTTTAAAACTAATAATGTTAATTAATAGGTTAATTCCGAGAATGAGTCTTGTATTTCAACGTCCAGATAATATGACAGGTACACTAATATGCATTAATACATGATTAATTACTTCATTGTTTGTGCAAATTCATGTGCAAATTACTACAATTACTAAATGACTAGTCAATAATGATGTGCCCCAACAAGTAAAGTCATAACATAATGATACCTTTGCAAATCATTAGCTAATGATTAATTAAAGCAGACAACTGGAAGTTGAAGTGCTTAGCTTTGACTAATTATGGTAATTAACACATTCATTTACACTATTATTAGTTAATAAAATGTGTTATTAAGGTATTAATACACAATGACACACTGAATTAATAGCAATTCATGTATTACTTAATCTATTAATCATATACTCTTTATTAGTTGCTGATACAATAATCATTAATTAATGGTTTAGTTCTTTCATGAGTTATATATTAACTAGGGCTATGCAAAAGTTAATTGCGATTAATTGCATTCCAAATAAAAGTCTGTATATATAAATACCTATGCATGCATGTATATATTTAAGAATTATTTGCGCTTAAATTCTGTATATATGTATATATGTATATATATATATATATATATATATATATATATATATATATATATATATATATGAATACATAATCTATATTATATAAATATAAATATTTTATATATAAATAACACATTTTCTTAAAATATATACATGCATGTGTGTGTATTTATATATACAAAATAATTATATACAGCACACACAAATATATTATGTAAACACAGACTTTTATTTTGGATGTGATTAATCGCAATTAATTTTGCACAGCCCTAATATTAACTCATGATTATTTGTGCAATATTTAATTATGAATTAATGTATATTAGTGCACCCGTATTGTAAAGTGTTACCCAAAAATATACTCAGCAGAACCTTTGAAAATACTTGAGATTGTTTTCACTATTATAATTATACCAGTAGCTATATCATCCCAGCCAATACGGTTATACACTAAAAAGAATCAACATTACATAAGACACACAACATCAAGCGCACACTGACCGGGAGGACGGGCAGTTTTTGCTGCTCTTGCTGCAGCCAGTAAAGGTAACTGGTCCGTCGTCATAGAAACTGCCAAGGGCCAGCTTCTGCCTAATGGACTCTCTCGTTCCTCTGGGCCTGAGCGCAAACACAGTTGACTTCAATAAATGAACAGAATGCTCACAGACAGGCAACACAACATGTAGTAGGCCTCAGAAGACCTCATGACCAGAAATATTTGATGAGGCATTTTAAAGAAGATGTCATATGCTTTAAAGGGTATGCATCATGCTTTTAAATCATTCATTTTTACTTATAAATCATACATTTGTGGTCTATATAAAGCATAACTGCAATGCTTGGGTCTGAATTCCTCATTATTATAGCTCCACAGGCCCCTTTTCTACCCCTTTTCTGATGTGCTTCTGTGAGCAAGTCGTTTCAATGCGGCCCTTTAAATAAAAAGGCGTACCATCTTACCCCGCCAACTCTCCAGGTCGCGGAGTTCACGGTCGAGTTCAACTCTCTAGCGTTTGGCCATTATTGTAGTTTGATAAGAGATACGATTACTATAGCTTCAAAGAACATTTTTATTCACACGTTAACAAAATGTCAACAACGGAAGACTTGTCCACCAAGCCTTACATATTTGAGCCAGAGCGAGCGATTTGAAAAAGATGACGATCGACGACGTCTTCATATGGAGGCAGGTAACGTTATGTAAGTTAACTATGTTGTGTTATTAGTGAAAGTCGACTATTTCTCTTGTTAAAACAAGCACACTGACAAGATAAATGACTGCGGTCTGATCTTACCACTAAAAATTTGTATTGATAATAAAATGATAACTTACGTTTAGAAAGCATCAGGAAACACAGCAGCTAAATGATAGAAGGAATTTACCCGATCGGCAAACCCTTCTGTATACTGGCTGAGGTTGTTGAAGTGGGGATCCTTGAAGTGCTTCAGGTCACTACATCCAACAACCGAACATTTTGACTAGCCCTTTCGTAACTTCTGCATCATTGAGCTTGGACTACAAAATCGGAGCGCAGAAATAATAATGGCGGATTGCTCGTAGTGTTGGACCGGTAGTCGATGTCCTTATTGTCAGTTTCGCTGCAAATACGGTGATGCACTTGCTCAAAAAACCTCATAGACAACAGAAAAGTCTGAACAGGTTGAAAAATATGACCAAAACAGAATATAAAGATATAAACGAAGCACCTGAAGAGAATAATTTCATCTTTTCTGTACTTATAAACACTCCAAATATACAACAAAATGCATTTAAGGGCTAAAAAGTGGATTTTGCATGATATGTCCCCTTTAACACAAACGTCTATTGAATGCTTGTGTTAAAGGGTAAACAACTTGCTAGATTTCAAGGACATAAAGGTATCTGTGTTGGAGTGGGAATAGGAAGGTACAATTTAAATCAACAAACAGCAAATTACAAAGACGTTAAAGAAAAAAACAGGAAAGAGAACTGAGGCGTACGCATGAGGCCTCTCGACAAACATTTCCATTCTAAATATATAATCGTCCGACTATTCCTTATGACGTTATACTGGTAAGAATAATGTTCTCTCAGATGAGCATACTACACTCAGTTCATTGCCATGGCAACACGGTTCCCTTCTGATGGTGCTCAGAATGACTAATATTTTAAAATGCCTTGCTCTCATCTCTTGCAATAATCATAAGGGCTACTGTTGTGTCATTCAATAACTTTCCTGTATCCAGATATGCTTATTTGAGCTCACTTTCATTTTTAGCCTGTTTGCAGGGCAGTTCCACTGAGATTAACATTTGGATGGAGAAATATATGGGGCAGAAGAGAGGCTGATTCATAATGCACGCAACTGAAACACCCATGGCTCAGCTTGTGATGTAATATTAGCAATCTGGAAAGCAGGTTTTCTGTGCATTCTGAGAAATGGGAACAGCTAAATTTGATTGCTTTTATTACTGAGTGAGATTTTGCCATTAAACTAGCATATAATGGCAAAACAGCCATCCACAAAAAAATACACACATAAATAGGCTACGACCTTGTGTGGGATGGGTTGAATTGGTCCCAAATTCAAGCAGTGTATTTATTTATTTAATTTAGTCTTTTTCAGTTTAGATCATATATCGATGAACTGACAAGAAATGTAACATCCATCACTTTCTTAATATTGGAAATATGATTTTAATCTTCAAGCCATCTCCTGCACCATGATTTTTCCAAATATACTAGTGTGTGTAACTCAATATAAAGCACACTGATGCTTACACAATAAAACAAATATATAAATATAGAGACCTGTCTTACCTGGTAAACACATTTCTCTTGGTGCACCATCTTTCAGCGCATCGTATAGTGCAGCAGCCAAGCCCTACCTTCTACTGCAGTGTCTGAGCTACACCCTTGAGACCAGCATCACACACACATGAAAGAGGGGGAGGAGGGAGAGCTGCAAGCGAGCATGCAAGGAGAGCACACGTGTCTCACAATGGAACGCAGCCACGTAAAAAAAAAGCAGTGAACTAGATATATATTTTGCCCTCTATTTCACACTAGATTTTTTAAAGGTTCTAAATGTAACTTTTTTAATAAAATGAATCCTTTTTTTTATTGCCTGTGTTTAAAGGGGTTGTAATCACACATTGCAATGATCCACTTTTCGGGTTTTGCTATTACCTCTGAAGGCCAATATTCAAATTTATATGTGAGGTCTCCGGCGGGTCGGATTTCCTGCGAAATCCTTCAGTGACGTGCATGCGCACTTCCCAGCCCTCTCTATCTGACAGTCTATGCGACCCATAGACAGTAAAAGAAATGGACACAATAACCCCGTTGATTTCAACCATAGACAGTAAAAGAAATGGACACAGCGACCCCGTTGATTTCAACGGAGAGAGCTGAAGGTCAACATGGGCACTCACTTCCTGATAGCCGAGCGTTCTGCGCAGGCTCAGACGATCGTAGATGTCACGTGAGCAAACTGACTGACAGTTGTAAATCGTCTAGTAGCTGTGCCTACACAAATTTTAATTCGTGCACAGAGACGGCGAAGCACGACCTGGAGCAACTTTTTGTAAGTATTCTGATTAATTATTTTGTCATTTTGCTTCTATCTATGCCAAGAGCTGACTTTAAGACAGTAAAAGATTGCCTGCAAGGCTGTGCGAGCTTCTCCTCCTGTGTGTACGGTAACTTCTCCACTGCGCGACGGACAGTCAAGTGGTTATGACGCAACTTTTAGCCTATTTTTACAAGGACGGCTTCTACCGGGCATAACGTAACATACAAAAGTACTGGAGCCTTTAAAGGTAGTGAAGGTCAGAATTGTATAAAAACTTTTTACCAAATTTGTTTAAATGTTCTATATATATATATCAATGCATAATTAAAATCTAAGTACTCTGAAAAAAGAGTATAAAAATCGAGTGACCCTAGATCGTCTAATCTGCACTAAACGCAGCTCATCATTATTTCGAACCGGACGAACAATGGATTGGCTTAGGCGACTGTCACTCTGTCGCAATCATGGCAACCACCCGTTTGCCACACAGGACCTGCCCACTTGCGCGTATCCAGATTCGCACCTGTCGCGTGCTTGTTTGAGCTTGAAGATGCAAAACTCGACAGCAGCAGGTCCTCTTGTCTAAAAAGTGCTCCTTGCCCTGCACTTCCACCCCCGCCCTCGGCCTCTGACTCCCTCGGACCCTAATAGAAAAATCCTCTTGCTTCGCCTCTCGACCATCATCTTGTCTCCAGCTGACGATGCGGTACTTGCTGTCTTATACTGTCTATGGGTAACTTACTTGTCTCGGGTGTGTAGTCCTCATCAGAATCAACAATGCTTCCATCAAGTAAACTCTTACATGCAGAACACCATATATATGTAATGAATCTCACATGAAATTCCTCTTCATCACAGTGTAAATATGGCAATGGAAAAACGTGTACCATGCAACCTGTTTTTGAGCTTTGCCTTATAACTAACTAGCTCGTTAGTCGAATCAATATTGTAAGCTTTACCAATATCAATATGCTAGCTTGATAGAGAGTAATAAATTACAACTTATTTGTTTATCTTCATAATGATAGTTAGATTTTTTTCATTTACATGTGTTTCTGACATGATGTCACTACATGCACTTCTTCCTCCCTCTCCGTCCGTCTGAGGTCAGTGTTGCCAGATCTCGTGAGACAAACAAGCAACCAGGCCCGTGAAAACAAGCCCAAAACAAGCGACTTTTTCTCATAGACAGTAAAAGAGTTTTTTCTTTGGAGCCCCCCTAGATGATAAAAATATATATAAATAAATACTGTTTGCACTGGTTTTACAGTCTGTGGGGACGGATGGGATAGTTTTTTATTTATTTTTTTTGAAATATTTTTTTCAATTACATTCACGTGGACAGATTGGTAAACTGTGCGCAGTTTTGTAAAACTGTGCACACGTATAGTTTATTTTTCTTCTGTAACGTTAATGAAGCTTGGCTGTCCATCTAGTGTGGGTACTGCGCCCAAATAAAATCTGACTGAAGCTCATTTTTGAGATATTCAACCTAAAATTTTTGAACACAATTTTTTTTTAGAAAAAATAGAAATAATGTTTTACATTGTTCATTTTCATAAACTCAAACTTATAACTTTTTCTGTTTCACTTTCATAATACTTCACTTAATCCTTCACAAGAATTAGGCAAATGTCTTCTTCAAAACAAGACCAAATATTCCAAGCATTCTTGAATTACAACCATTTGAATAGTGATAGTCTATGCGAAAAATGGGGTGACAGATAAAGGGTTAAACAGAATTTAAATTATAATATCTATATCTAAAATATCTAACATATAATTAATATATAATACTCTCCTACAGTTCAGTCACTATCAGTCGTGATGGTCCAGACTTGCACGTTTTTTCATTTTAACGTCACTCACTGACGTTTTCCTAACCAGAAAAAAAAAGATTGCCCTTCTTTGCCTCTGATTGGCTAGTAACTCGTTGCCATCTGGGTCAGAGCCAATTAGAAGAAGGGTGTGGGTGGGAAAAACTCTTTGAATGGGGAAAGGGAGAGAGAGGGAACAGACAAGACAAACTCCTACATTTAAATAACATTGAAAATATTCGAGCTGGGAACAAGCCCAAATAAGCAACTACACTTTAGAAACAAGCCCAAAAAAACTGACCCTCGACTACCTAGTATTTTCAAGCGACTTTACAGAAAAACAAACCCAAAGTCGCTTGACAATAAGCGGACTTGGCAACACTGCCTGAGGTAAATAATGCGTCTTCAGCTCAGCTGTCGGAGTTGCGCGTTCATGTGTTTTTGGGGTGTGGCTTTGGAAGGAGCCAAGAAGGGAGGGGTGAAGTGAATGGAAATAATGAGCTGTCTTTAAAACAGTTGTGAGAGGTCTACAGACACTTCATTTTTACATATTTTCTTTTTCAGAGTACTTAGATTTTAATTATGCATTTATATATACAGAAAGTTGGAAAAAAAGTTTTTTTTTTCAATTCTGACCTACACAACCTTTAATACATTGTCGTGTTTCTTTAGAAATAAATAATGGACAAATGGAGTCTTTGGACGCCTCAGATGTAAAGTTATTCGCTGTCAAAATGACGCCTAAATGAATGGGAGTCAATGGGATGCTAACAGCAGGAGATAGCCCGCTACTATGGCGGCCCCCACAGGCAGCTTCAGCGTCCGGCTGATGGATTACCCCCTTGATTTCAACATGCAACCAATGGCACTTCAGCTGACGACACGGAGTCCTGACAACTCCCAAACGTCCTGTCTCCAGCACAACACAGACTCCAACACAAACTCCACATAAATATAATAAACCAAAAAGTTTTATCTGCTGAAGCTCGTCAGACAAAACGTGAATCAGATCGACTCCGGACGCAAACGCGGATCAACATATTAGTAGGCTACGACATATTAGTAAACTCTTGTGAAATAGCAAGGTAAACTACATGAAACATGACATGAATCCACTACTATCATATTGTTTATAATACATATTTCAGAACACGTTTAGTACAGTAATGTCACTTCCTACGATCTTACTGATACACTGAAACTGTTCCAGTTTAGTTCATGAACCGTTTTCGCTATCATATTATAGGTTACATTCACCTATGTTGACATTGCTGATTGTGAAATACACAAATAGTTAGAGAAAATGGCTTATGCTATAACATCGTATGCCGGCTAGACTAAATGCAGTTTACTGTAACATTATCATGGACAAGCACAGAGCATTAGTTCAACGTCAAGCTGATAAAAGTAGGCTATTATTGTACATGCAGTTGGAGTTTACATTAGTTTCCAGCATGTTGTGTGATTAGTTTGCCTTGTTGCCGAAAGTGTCCGTGTGGCTGGTAGCGAATGCTCGCTCTCTATATCTAGCGTGCACACGGGTACGAGCGCTCTTGTTGCATTCTGAAACATCACCGCCAGAGGCCGCTAAAAACTCCATAGAGTACCTTTAAATATTTTTTTATTTATTTATTATGTAACTAGATCCATAATTTGGCATTAATTTCACATTAGACTTTAAATAAAAAGCAGTGAACTAGATCTGTATTTTGGCATCAATTTCACACTAATCTATTTAACCCTTAATCACTCTTTGGGTAAATACTGACCCTACCTGGACATTTCCTTGATTTTTTAAAAATGTTCCCTTCATCTCAGGGCCATGAAACTCAGTGACTTTTCCATAATAATCTATCTAAACATGCAAACAAAAAAACCTGGAGTTTTGATTCGGTTGTTCTAAAGGTGTGTAAAAAAAAAATACCATTTAAGGTGTTTATAATACCATTTAGTGTGTGATTACAGTCATGTCATAGTGCTGACTTGTAATGTTTATGCAAATGTATTTATAATAATTAGCAAAAACAAATAATTCAAAATATATCAGACTATCAGATAACACCAAACTCTAATTTTGACAAAAATATTTGTGCAATTCACAATATACATATATATACATATATATATATATATATATATATATATATATATATATGATATACACATATATATATATATATATATATATATATATATATATATATATATATATATATATATATATATATATATATATATATATATCAAGTTGTGCATCAAGAAAAATTAAGTGAAAATGAATGAGTCTATATGGACCTCTATTGGATAGATGTGGTCATTGCACTTTAATTCCTTAATTGTAAGAAAAACTGTTTTCTGCAAACCACCAGATGGTAGTATTCTATCCCTAACACATAGAGCAATGTCCAAAAACTGTTTAGATTTAATTATCACCATAGTTTAAGTGTTTTTTCGTTAAAAACAACAAACATTTTTTTCATGTACCAATTTATGGCCTAGTTATGTAATTGTGCAGTAAATAGGTAAAAAACATAAAAAATCCAAAAAAAGACAGCATAAATGATTAGTTGAGAAGTGAATTTAAAAAATGATATATAGTTTTCCATATAAAAAATGTAATATTTCCTTATGCAATTACTCTTTAAATGTCTGGGGTCAAAATGACCCCAAAGACCTTAAGTGTTGTCCTTTTTTAAGAGTGATTAAGGGTTAATCTATCCACAAATTTCCATAATGCACAAAACAGTTGGTACAGTGGGTGATACAGTTATAATCGAAATTATTCAACACCCTTTGCAAATCAGGTTTCACAAGTTCACACGAATTAAATAGAGTAATGGTAATGCGTACTTGCCGTGCTTTACGGTAGGAGGGCTTCGGCTTCTCTTCCAAACCCAGAGAACTCCCCATCCCCAGGTTGGGATAGGAATAGATAGAAGTGAGGAGACAGGGTGGTGGGAAGATGCTAGAAAAATGTCAATGAACAGAGGCAAGTCTGCTGTATACATACCTCGCCTCATTAATTGAGATGATTAAATGAACGTGTCTTCTCTGGTGTCGATTAGGATAATTATCTGAACGTGCTCCTTCAGAACTTAGTAAATAAAACATCATTTCATGAGTTCACAGTTACATACTGATTAAATAGAGTAAAGGTTATGCAAGGTAATTTGGTGTGTTGTGCATGGGGAGGGCTTTGAGCTCAGAGAACTCTACCAAAAAGCAAATTTAGCAAAAGAAAGCCGACAGACTAAAAGACCCTGAGAAGACAAGTTGAGTAAAAACCATGAGTGACTGCAAAAGACCTGCAGACAGACTTTGAGGCAGCTTGCACAGGAAGTTGACCCAAAAGCACAAGATAAGCTCAAAATCATATAAATAAGTCAAAGAAGTTTGGGGAATCTGTTCTGTGGAGCGATGAAACAAAAACTTTTCGGCACTATGGAACAGCAGTATGTCTGAGGAAGAACAGTTAAGCATGGTGCGGCTCAGTGATGCTCTGGGCTGCTTTATATCCTCTGGCACTGGAAATCCACAGCATTTGGAAGGGAAAATGGATTCATTTATGTATCAGGAAATCCTGAGGAGAAAACATCATGCCATCAGTGAGGAAGCTGAAGCTTGGGTGTCATTGGACCTTCAAACAGGACAATGATCCCAAGCATACCTCAAATTTCACCAAGGCTTGATTGTAAAGAAGTCCTGGAAGATGCTTCAGTACCCGTCACAGTCACCTGACTTGAACCCAATGAGAGAACCTCTGAGGGATTTGAAGGCAGTGGTTGCGGCACGCAAACCCAAAGAAGTATTACCTGAACTGGAGGCCATTCATGAGGAATGGTAGCCAGGATGCCAACCGAACTTAGCCCCACCCACAACATTTGAGGCTTGGGAGGTTCAGTCTGGACTTGATCTATTGTGGAGCAGGGCTTTATACAAAGATTGACAGATGATCAACAGTAACAACTTGTCTGTTATTGAAGATATTGACAGCGCATTAAAAGAGGAACAGAGACAGATCAAGGCATTGGTCAATCGAAAATATGTGTTTGCCTTCAAAAGTTTAAATCATCTGCTGCACCCCATGGTCGCGAAGAAGATGGGGTGCAACAAAAACCCTGTGGTCATTTTTTCACCTTTGGTCGCACTCATCAAGTGGAGGATCAAGTGAAAGAAGCAACCGAAATGGGCATTACGGCAATGCAACTTGGCATGCAAGATGAGATGGACAAAATCAGTGGACCGTCTGCCAGCTTCTTTCGGAAGCCCTGAAACCTGGCTGTTGAACAAGAAGAGAGGGACCATGCTAGGCTCGGATGTTTTCAAGCCAACGTAATGGGTACTCGTCATGGATGAAATTCATCTCACTTACAAATAAGAAGAGATAGTCTGACTGAAGTAAATAACTCACAATGTCATGATGTGAATCATGTTGGAAACATATCTTATGTACATTTGCTAACTCAGACTTAAGTACAATCACATAACGCTAGTCTCATTATACCAACAAACAACGTGAGTCCCGTGCATATAAAAAGAAACAAGGACATTCTCATTCTACCCAACTACACTAGCAAGTGCTGAATTAATACTCACACAGACAAAGGTCAGTTTCATCAGACGAATGAAACTCGAGGTAGTGCAGCACTGTTTCACTTGCTCTAACAGTTACACTGTCACACTAAACGGCATTTGTGGGTGGAATGTTGTTAGGTTGAGTGTTCAACATCAACAGTGTTCAAAATCAACATTAGAATAACATACAGATCACATTCTAACTTTTCATCATGCTGATCTACATGCATTAGCCATGGTTTATTTTGCAGTACAAATGTCAAACCTGGCGGAAACTAATGGTAACGCGATATATGACGCTATTCGACTGGCGACTTCTTACCCCTACTCACACGCCCCGTTTCCTTGGGTTAAAAATTTTCTAATTCGCAATTTTCTCACTATTTACAAATGTTTAAATTTGGGACATTGCAAGTAATCAACTAAACAAAATATATAACACTGGCCTTGTGGTTTTTGGATATTTTACTGCAAAAATCTTGCATCTTGTACCTTTAACTGTTAATTATTGGTTGCTATTGTACTTCCATATATTCCAGGGTACACTATGCTGGCATTGACTGCTTCTGCTGATCGGGAATCTAGAGCCAGAGAAATGAAAAGTTGCAGATGGACAATCCAACTACTTTGGCTCTGAGCCCAAATATAACAAACATAAGACTGGTCCGATGAAAGTCCCTGCTCATACACTTGATTGTCTAGCACCTGGACCATGAGGGATGTTAAAGACAAAGTTTGCTCCATGTTGCCAGTTATTATTTACTGCAAATCCTGTGAAGGCAGTTGGCAGAGTGTTCTGTCATTTGAAGGGGTAACTGGGTAAAAATTCCTGGGTTAACAGAGACCCAAGAAAAATACTTTTATGAAAATCTACTTATAGGTGCAGCAGACACTCGCTCACAATAAGAACAGAGTAGACAGGTTAGCTGCAGAGTTGTTGTGCCAACAATAGCTCTGGGAGGGCTTCAATTTTCCAAAATATCACACATTGTAATGTATGGGTTACACTTACAAAACATGTAGAAGTCTGTCATTTTTATCATAGGTACTCTTCTACAGTTTTAGGAATTTTTGTGAAATTCCTAAAACTGAAAGGCAGAAATGAGAGAAGACGCTGGTATGGACGTGTCTGTGCGTATGCTACGCTGTACCTACTGGCGCGCACCCTACGCAGAAGTATAAATTGGCCTTAAGGACATCAGATAAAATTGTAGACTTGCACAAGGCTGGGATGGGCTACAGCAGGGGTTCTCAACTCCAGTCCTCGCGACCCACTGCTCTGCACATTGTGTATGTCTCCCTTATTTAACACACCTGATTCAGATCCTCAGCTCATTAGGGATATGCTGCGTCCGAAATCTCCACTCAAAGCACTACTCCCTACCCCTATGTTGGGGTTAGAGAGCAGAGCACTATATAGTGAGCTTACCAGCATAACAGAAGCCACTTTCGGACACTACTCGATCGTCTCTCGGCGCCGTTGATTACATCATCTGTCAGCTGGTGCCAAGCCGGCTCTGGGCTAAATAGATTTTTAAAAATAAATACATTACATTATATTGAGCTTATTTCTCCAAAATTTAAAAACTAAAAGTGATTTCTGGCCGTTTTTGTTATAATGCGCTACTCCACACATGATTATAACTTATTTTTACGAATCAGCGCAATGCATGATGGTATGTAGGGCTTAGGTTAGTGACCATCGGTTGTTCACTACTTTTCAAAATGCATTCTGGGATACATTGAGTGGACTATATAGGGTATAATAATCATCACTATACATTCGGACAGCACTACAAAATGGCGAGCTCACTATATAGTCCACTATATAGTGAGTAAGTGGGAGATTTCGGACGCAGCAATAGACTCTATGTCTATCCTAACGAGCTGAGGATCTGAATCAGGTGTGTTTAATAAGGGAGACATGCACAATATGCAGAGCATTAGGTCGCGAGGACTGGAGTTGAGAACCCCTGGGCTACAGGACAATAGGCAAGCAGCTTGGTGAGAAGGCAACAACAGTTGGCGCAATCATTAGAAAATGGAATAAGTTCGAGTTGGCAGTCAATCTCCCTCAGTCTATGGCTCCATGGAAGGTCTCACCTCGTGGGGCATCAAACTGATTATGAGGAAGGCAAGGGATTATCCCAAAACTGCACAGAAGAGGACCTGGTCAAATGACCTGAAGAGAAGCTAGGACCACAGTCTCAAAGAAAACAATTAGTAACACACTACACCGTCGGTATTTGATTTTGAATGAGCATGAATCTGTAAGAAATACTCTGCTCACATACTCTGATACCCACCAAAGATCAGAAGGCTACAACAGTTGCAAAGTGTCTTTGGGAGAAGTATTTGGTTCACTATGAGTTTCCAGAACGTCTGCTTAGTGATCAGGGCAGGGATTTCGAGTCTCAACTCATCAAAGAGCTCTGTGCCTAGCCAGCATCACCAAAGAACGCACAAGCCCCTATCATTCGAGGGGAAACCCTGTCGAATGGTTCAACCGAACACTGCTAGGCATGTTAGGAACCTTGAGAGAAAGAATCAAATTCACTGGCGTGACTATGTAAAACCCCTGACTCATGCCTATAATTGCACCAAGAACGAGGTTACCAGCCGAGGTTACCAGCCAAGGTTACCTGTAGACATTGCCTTTAGCTTACCTGTTAAAGACGGTGCTCATAAATCTCACTCCCAGTATGTGAGAAACCTGAAAGCCCGCCTTGAGGAGAGTTATCAGATCGCCACCAGGAATTTACAAAAGGTTGCTGAGAAAAAAACAAATGCCGCTTTGACAAAGCAGTAAGAGAATCAACGTTAGAGGAAGGTGACCAAGTCTTATTAAGGAACTTGAGGTTGAGAAACAAACACAAGCTCTGCGGATAAATGGAGCCCACCATGTACAAAGGTCTGAAATAGATGGGCGACTTACCTGTTTACATAGTACACCCCTTGAGACGGAGATGGTCCCAGTCGCACTCTACATAGGGATCTGCTGCTCCCTTTTAGTGATTTATCTGAAACAGAGGAAACTAAACAGCCCGAGACAAAGACCCACCGGCCAAGAACCAGGATTAGTCAAACTCTTAGTCACCCCCTGGAGGAGCACTCAGAGTCTTAGGGTGATTCACCCTTTTGACCTACCCCACTGTCTGTCATTCTTGAGGAAAAGTTCTTTCAGGTGTATGAAATTTCCAGGAGACAGCAACCCACTGTAACTTCAGCAGCAAGGGGTGACAATTTACCAGCCATGCCAATTACTTCCTCAAACTCCCAGCCTCAGGATGAGCCAATTGTTGGCAGTACCCATGAATCACCTGCAGAATCTGTTGGGACACCTCCTGGGATGGTTGAAGAAAATGATCAAGAGATTATGGTTCAGCAACCTGCTCTTGAAGAGGATGCAATTTCACCGGATAGGATGAATGTAATTCCATCGGTTATTGAGTATGGTTGTGATGTTCCTCCTGTTAGTCCATGGGATCCTGGAAATGGAGAAGCTGCTGATAAAGTTCAGCAAACCAGTTGCCTCAAACCCAAAACTCTGAAACAACTGGAAAAACAGAGAAAAGTAGAGATGTTAAGGATGGAGAAACAGATGACCTTACACGAAAATCGGAGAGGTCATGGTGACCACCAGATCATTTCCATTAACTTCAATTGGGGAAACCCTTACTATCCCTTGCACAGAGTCGCTTGGAGAGCTTTAACCAAGCCCTTGATATATAATAAAAGCCTTACAATGTCAATGAGTAAACATTGAAATTCAATTAAAATTTACCGTCAGCTACAGATGTTGCATCCATTGATTCCCCCATGTTTCTCACTGACACGCCCCCAACTCGTTCAGATCGGGGCTTAAAGAAATATCGAGCTCTCCACTGGTATTTACGACATTGTGGTGGTGTTCAAGTGTGTTCAACTCGTAATTATGATCTATCCGAGATGACTTGAATGCAGAATATGTAGCCAAATAAATCAATATTGAATCAAGATTGGAATCAAATAACAAGAATGACATATAGGTGTAGACACTCTCAAACAAAGCATAGGATTTAGCTTGTTACCAGAAATTCCCCAGCCCTTATCTCAACCGTCTCTGGCTGGTCAGATTTGACGTAGACCATCTCTGGCTGGGCAGGGGTGTGTTTCTTCCACCTCCTCCGCCTACGATGGTAAGATGGCGGCACCAGCCCACTGCCCCCAAGGGGGTAATCCATCGACCGGAAGTTGAAGCCTCGCGGGAGCTGCCATCTTGTAGCAGAACTTCACTTGCATTAGGATTTCCATTGACTTCCATTCATTTTGGCATCACTTTTACGGCGAATAACTTTACATCTGAGGCGTTTGAAGACCTCAGTTTGTCCTTTATTTATTTCTAAAGAAACACGACAATTGTAAAATGCTCCATTACCTTGTAAAGTATTTGATGGCCCCGTAGAATTAGTTTTAGTAAAAACTAGGCTAACGATTGCATCATACCCACGCAACTCTCTGTTGCACAGTAGAGAGATTACCGTATGGACAGGAGAAGAAGCTCTCGGGCAAACGGGGAAACGTGGAAGCAAAATGACAAAATAATTAATCAGAACACCTAGCAAAAGTGTCTCCTGCTCCTAGCTCATGGACAGCTCCTACTCACACTCTCCGCCTCTGCAAGTTTCGGAAGGGAATGATTTAGCTTTCTCATGCCACAGCCACCAGAAGACAGACGGGTTGCTCTCATCACATCTGACGTTGTCAAGCTCTGTTTGAGTCTGCGCGTCAGGGACATAGTGCTACAAAAATCACCAAAAACGGGCTTCAGTTGTTCTCAATGGAGTTCCAATGAGATCGCTCTGTCCACTTCTTGTTCTGTCTATGACTGCCCCAGGGGAAGCTACAATCTCCGACAAGGGCATGGTGACCATCTTGTCAGGAGACACCAGCGTGACTGTTGTATACCACTGGCTCTGATGATGAAGGTATCTCGTGAACCCCCAAAAGTCCAGGATCTCCAGCCTCTTACATCTCCCACCCAGGCAATGGGTCATCAAGACCGGCATTAAAAAAATCCTTTAAAGTAGCGTCGTTGTAGCCCATACCTCTCGACAGAGTCCAAAACATCTGAGCCATGGAATCCACCGACTAGCCCTGCTGGCGTAGATCGCTCACACACTCTTACTGTCCCTTAGTTATTTCCCTCACTGTTTTTAAAACATTAACTTATGTGTGCGTGTGAGTGTGCGTGAGAGCAAGGTGGTGGTAGCGTAGAGGTTGAAGTTGATGTAGCAGACTTTGGATAAAAAAAGTCCTGCTAAATACGTAAATGTAAATGTCTGAAAGAATAACACAGAGAAAACTACTATATGTCAGCCATTCACTAAATATATATTTCTGGTACATTGGTGCAGCATTGCAAAACAAGGTCCCTATACAGCTTAATCCCTATAAGGAATTCCGTACGAAATGAAACAACTGCATTCTTTCTAGCTGCTGTAATGGAGCATATTGTGTTGCAGGATGTCAGAGGCAAACTGACACTTGGCATCACATTCACAGTTGAGAATTAGCATTTATTACATAAATGCATGTGTCTGTATCTTACTGTTATAGTTAATTATTAAAATTGTAATTCACTTTGACAAAAGAACCACAACTTAAATCTGTGCATTTACACTACTGGTGGTTAGAAGTTAAAATTGTATTCCATATGCAAACAGAAATTCCTGATGGGTTTGTCCCAGTGGATGTCAACGACGGATTGCCAAAAAATATAAAACTTTATTTTATTTTTTTAAATGAGCGATCGTTTCACTTGATGAGACCCTAATTAATCTTCTGGAATCATTTAAAGCACTTTAAACAATTTGCACTGAAACTGAAAATCCTGGAATGTTTATCACAAACCTCAATTTCCTATCGACTAAAGAATGACATGGATATCTTGGATGACACGGGGGTTAGTAAATTATCAGCAAAAGTTTTTTTAAAAGTGAACTACTCTAAATTAGATAGTCAGGTCATGTCTTGTAAGTGTCTGTCATAGAGTGCTAGAAACATGTGATTTCATCATCTCATTCTTTCACTTTCTGCAACTCGTATGAAAGTGGGTGTGTGTATTTGAGTTAGAAGTGTTAGAGTTAGTTTGTGTTTGGAGTACTCCGTGTCATTTGTAACTGTTAGTGTTATATGCCTACCAATTTAAGATCTTGAAGTGCCGATATAAGCTACCATGCTAAGTGTTTTAACTGTAGTTTGGATAATATCTGCTGCATAGCTGACAATAATAGCCCTTATATTCAGTTTGGCTTAAATCGTTGAGCTAAATATACATCGTTAAGATAAATATATCTTAGGATTAAGAAAGGAAACTGCAACGTACATTACAATTAATTTTATTGAATGTAATAAGGCAATTGAATGAAGCAGACACTCACATGTTGATGTTGGGAGTAGGAACCAATTTGGAGTCTCTCCATATACAGCTACACAACCTACATTAATATTAAAGCAGGAAGCAATCTTTCAAAACCAAATGCAACTCATTCTGAATTCAAATTAAAATTCTGAATATTCACGGGTAAGAGTCAGCTCCAATCTCTGAAAAGTACACAAAATTAAGTGCACCAGGGTCTTTTTCAGAAAACATTGAACCAAGTGGTATATAGTATTGCTGTGGGTCATTAAGAGGCTGGTTGGCTGATGGTACGCATTCTGCAGCTGCAGTAGTAGTACAGGGTTGAGGGGTGGTAGTTATAGGTGGCATGGTAGGGGTTTTGGGAGGTTGAACAGGGTATTGCTGATAAACCCGTTGCAAATAATGATAAAAATTGTGGTAGTTATTCTGAGGGAATACATCTCCAGGGTACATTGGGGGTTGCAGCTTCTGGGTTGTTGCTGGCGAGCTTGATGGGGAGGCAATGGGGATGGCTGGAGCTGGTTTCTCTGGGGGCTTTGGTTTGCCATGATGATGATTATGAGGGTAGTAATATGGCCAAAAGTCCTGGGGGTATCCTGGAAGTTGAGGTTTCGGAGTTGGTGCTTGGGAAACTGATGTTGTGGGCATAGCGGTTGGAACTGGTATCTTTGGGGGTTTTGGTTTGCCATGATGATGGTAGTAATATGGCCAAAAGTCCTGGGGATATCCTGGAAGGTGAGGTTTCGGAGTTGGCGCTTGAGAAACTGATGTGGTGGGCGTAGAGGTTGGAACTGGTATATCCAGGGGGTTTGGTTTGCCATGATGATGGTGGTAGTAGTAGTAGTAGTATGGCCAAAAGTCCTGGGGATATCCTGGAAGTTGAGGCTTCAGAGTTGGTGCTTGAGAAACTGATGTGGTGGGCATAGAGGTTGGAACTGGTATCTCCAGGGGGTTTGGTTTGCCATGATGGTGGTAGTAGTAGTAATATGGCCAAAAGTCCTGGGGGTATCCTGGAAGTTGAGGCTTCGGAGTTGGTGCTTGAGAAACTGATGTGGTGGGCATAGAGGTTGGAACTGGTATCTTTGGGGGTTTGGTTTGCCATGATGATGGTAGTAGTAATATGGCCAAAAGTCCTGGGGGTATCCTGGAAGTTCAGGCTTCAGAGTTGGTGCTTGAGAAACTGTGGTGGGCTTAGAGGTTGGAACTGGTATCTCCGGGGGTTTTGGTTTGCCATGATAATGATGATGATGATGATTGTAATAATATGGCCAAAAGTCCTGGGGTATCCTGGAAGTTGAGGCTTCGGAGCTGGTGTTTGAGAAACTGATGTGGTGGGGATAGCGGTTGGAACTGGCATCACTGGGGGTTTCGGTTTGCCATGATGATGATGATGGTGGTAATAATACGGCCAAAAGTCCTGGGGTATCCTGGAAGTTGAGGATTCAGAGCTGGTGCTTGGTCAACTGATGTGTCGCTGGGGATAGAGGTTGGAACTGGTTCCTCAGGGGGTTTTGCAGTTGTAGCGACCATAGGGCAAGAAATGAGTGCATTGTTTCCCTGCAATTGCAGCTTCATCACATAACTCCCTCCCTGAAAAACAATTAAATCCAGGTTGGTCAACCTTATGCTACTATGCTCACAATAAGTAGAATGGAAAAAGCAATACCTGTTGCATGATACCACATCCATCATAGGGCGTAGCATAGACAAGACCTCCGTAAGTGGGAATGGTGTGTCCACAGTGAGGTGGCAAATTGGCAAGGGGTACAGGTGCACCATTACCTGTGATTTTCATGGTGGAGAAAAATATAAGGCATTAAGACACACACCACATGAATTTCCTGTATTCGTGCAGTTCACATTAAAAATCAAGTCTGAATGGGACAGTAAAAGATTAATGCAACAAACTAAAATAGTGCTTACATCAGATTATTTAGTTAACAAATACATTGGCAGGTTACCTCGACAAAGCTCAATTTGCGCTACTTCTGGACCACTAAGTTGCAACTTCATGAGATCATCACCACACCTCAACTTTGGAGACATGGCATCCCAGGCTGCTTCAGAAGAACCAACTAGTTGCCCTATAAGCAAGCAGAAATGGGAAGTAACAAAGTACCAATACTTACTGTACTCAAGATTTTCTGGTAAAAGTACTTCACTTTCACGCTTGACTTTTACAAAAATCTGTACTTTCTACTTTCCTTTTTAAAGATTCAATCCGCATTTGGTGGCATCTAAATGAAACCTATTCATCTCTTATAAATCGTGAATAGGTTAGTCTTTACTGCCAAGTGCTACAATTCAGCTCATGCATCCCACAAACAGGTTTCTTCGATCATCAATGCGAGAGACTTGAGAATGGAGTGGAAGTGCCCAGGTTGAGCAGAGAAGTAAAAACTACTGATCAGTTTAGGACTTAAAGTGCAGGTCAGTTCCATCTGGCTATTGTAGTTTTGGATTTGATTTCTTCGTAATGGGCTCAATCAGTTTTAGTTAAGTTATTTCTAATAGTTATTAGTGGTTTGATGCTTAACCCTTAGAAGTCTACACCAAGAAAAACAAGTAATGGAAAAATGTTTTGTTTGCATTTCTTATGTATTTTTCTTCAACACATCCCATAATTTAAATACCAGCCTCTACCAAATGGTTGAGACATCACTTAATGGCAATAAATGGTACCGAAATTCATACACATACTTTGCCATTTATGATTAAACCCTTTTCAAATCTTGACAAAACACAATGTCCGAAAGGTCCAAGTCTCAAGGTACCATATTTTGCAACAAGTGATATTAGGACAAATTTATTAAATGTTACAGCAGAATGCATACAATTAAATTCAATGTAATTTGTGTCATTTTTTGGTATTACGCCTAAACAAAAATCTCAGGAGAACTTCAATTTTTGTGACATCAAATTCAAATTTGGAACACCACTTGGTTACAGTATATGGCTTTGATTATAGCAATTTCATAAGAAAAAAATATTTTGTAAACTATATATTTTATATAAAAGAACACATTTAGTACAGTATGATCTAATGCAAATTTCAAACTTCCAAAACTTTTACTTTTATTTTATGAAGACTTATTACTCGAGCAATAATCTGCAGAGCGTTTCTTTAAAACAAGACTAAACTTAAGTCTTTATTCCAAAGCATACTTGAATTATAACCAAGTTTAAATAGTGCATTGTAATGTCCATTCTCAAAAAGGGGGGTGACAATTAACCGTTATGTGCCAAATCAACCGTTTGGATGAGCAGGTTTTTGAAATATTAAAAATATTTTTAAGTTTTCATAGCACCAAGAAACATAATTTTGTAAAGTTAAGGCTCTTAGTGTAATATGTAAAAAAAATGCTTAGCTTGCAAAATTTCACCAAAACAGTTCACATGGCTGGGGTGATTTATTTGTTTCTGACATCCATGTTAGATGAATTGTTGTGACAAATGCTGTTAATTGACACCATGAAATCTAGTGGGGTTTTTTTTCATAATATACCTCAACCAGATGAGAGATGGCTCAATTAGTTCAAGTTAAGTTAGGAACTCTTCTTACTAAAATATAGGGACTCAAAATGTGCTAAACCGTTTGGATGAGAAGTCAGATCACTCAAAATACTGTATGCGAAAAGACATCTTTATCAATTGTATTGGATCAATCTTTTTTGTTACTCCATTTGAGAAAACAAATTGTCATTTACTCACCCTCAAGTTGATGCAAACCTGTATGAGTTTTTCCTTCTGCTGCACAAAGCAAGATATTGAATTTTTGGAACTTTGGCACTTGACTTCTCTAATTTTTTATTTTTTTTTCCTTCTATGGAAGTCAATGGTCTCAAACAACTGTTTAGCTCCAAGAATTGTTCTTCAAAATATGTTCATTTGTGTTAAGCAGAAGAAACTCATACAGGTGCATCAACTTGTGAGTGAATAAATGAGAACAGAATTTTCATTTTTGGGTGGAGAATCCCTTAAACATGTCAGAGCCTAAGCCCATACTCCCTTTTAACTTTTACCAGAGTCTCTTTAAACAGAAGTAGGCTATCTGTAGCCACTTCTACTTGATGTGTGTATTTGTCCAATCTCTGTAAGTATACGTAAATAAAACAAACTGGAAAAGCTTTGCAAACACTTGTGGAATTCGCCCTTCATTACACTGGACTTAAGCAGCACATAGCCTGAATAAAATTAAACCAAGATCAATAGGCCTACCTGCGATACTCAGGGTCGTCACCAAGGGCCTCAAAGTCAGCCAATGACTCACCAAATCCCTCGTGGTTTGACATAAATTGTTCTGATATCAATCCCGCTCCATCGTTTGTTTCTTGTGTTCCAGATAATTCTAGTACACGGCACTCTATTAAAATAATGCATGTGAAATAAACAAACAGTTTCTGCCGCATTATCCAAAACGCCATTCTGCTACGTCCTTGTTCCAGTGACGTGTCCTTATTAGCATTTGGACATTACGTTAATTATCGTGCATTAGTAAAATCACCTGCTATCTCCATCCTGCAATACTTCAACTCAAGTTACGCCCCTTCAAGTTATGCCCAATTCAAGTTGCCAGATCCATCTCTGTCCTCCAAAATCTAATCTTTTAGCGTTATTCGCATTAGGAAGCATGGGACAGCTAAGACTAGTCTTACAAGTTCAGTCATCCATTTTTTCTTTCTTCAAGACTGTTCATAACTTTTAAAGTTACATAAAAAAGAGCAGTTAAAAATTCAGTCTGTGCCGCGAAGGTTTTCTATATGTTTTATCATTTCAATTCAATTATTGGCAATGGCGCCCCTGCTTGCTGAGAAGTCTCCTCCTCACCAAGGGGCCGTTCACGTATCGCGTCTTTACGCGCTCAAGGTCGTTACTTCAAATAGGCGCACGGGAAGCGCGCTCATTCTTGTAGCGACGCGTTTATTTTTTTCCAGGAGCAGCGATGAGAAGTTGTAAACTTTTCAGTATGGGAGTGCACGTGCACCCAAACACGTGGGTGTTTTTCTCTTCTCCGTAAATAAATCTTATAGTCGAGCAACAGCAAGCGTTTTTCTGTGGTGGAAATGCATAAAGCTTTTGTCGTGTGGAGAGCGCAGTGCATGGTTGTATAGCAACGACATGCAGCCATGGGAAAATCGGACCGCAATTTTACTTTTAATAATAAAAGATAAGCCACTGTGCATTATAAATGTAAGGAATATCTTTGTTGACTCATTCTTTTATAAAGATGATTGTTTTAAAGCTGAAATAGGTATGTGAGGTTTATCTTATTATAAAACCTTTTTTTGTCAAAAGTTTATTTGAACGTGTGCATGTTAGTAGGCTAGATAACATAAAAGACACTCCTTTAAAACAAATCTTTAATGTTAGTAACTTGGTAAATTGATTTGTGTATTAGGCTTTTTGAACAAGAGTCTGTGTATAAACCGTCATCATTTTTGGTGTATATTCATGACATGAAAATAATTTTCATAATGATCAACTAAAAGTATGTGTTTTTACAGTAGCGTAGCCAGAAAATAGACTTTGGGCACTTGTCATATCAGGCCTATGCATTGTTTTCAACCATGGTCAACCACTAGACATCAGTGACTTTACTAACTCCAAATGTATTGCTTTACTAGTGCTCATATCATGTGTATTTAAATGTCTGAAACCTAAAATAAGAATGCATTCTTATTTTAGGTTTCAGACATTTGAATACACATGATATGAGCACTAGTAAAGCAATACATTTGGAGTTAGTAAAGTCACTGATGTCTAGTAGCTGCAGTAACAATCTATTCAAATGTAATTTGCCGATGTGTTTTATTTATATAGGCTAGCCTATCTATCAGACACATAGCGTCTATAAAAATTTATAAAGGTTTTAAACGAAGAATTGGAATATCAGACATGGTAAATGAAATAAAAGCGAATACGTGTCACGTGACGACAATCATGACCCGTCGCCATGGAAACAAGGTCAGTTAAAATTTGTTTAACTCACGCTTGAAACTGTTGGTTTGAAAAAAAGATATAAGAAAAAGATATACAAAAGAAAAAGATAAAAATGATACCCTATGATATGCAAAGTACAATTTTCCATTAAAAATAATCTCCGATTCTGTCCTTTTCTCTGACATTTAAGAGTGACATAGGCCTACAAAAGCTATTTTAGGTCAAAAACAGTTTGGATAGTTGTCAATATGAGAGCTGTTAGAAATTATTTAAGAGATAGCATAAGTAGCCTATTGTAATTATAAGTATCTCTCGGACCCTTTCACTTTTAAAAACTCTATTTCGTGCAAAGTAGTTTATCAAGTCATAACTAAAAGTGTGCCATATCAAGACAGTAACCAATGCGCTAATGGTTCCTCCCTGAAAGTTAGATTAATCTAGCAAAATAACTGATTCTACTAACTGTGTTTTTCAAATGAATGGTATGTGATTTTATTGCTGGGTTGTTTTTTTTTTTTACTTTTTTAACTATGCAACTGGCCCCTGATACCGCTAGCAAACAAATAAAAATGTATCATGTCTTACTTTATTAAGATACATACAGTTTTATTACTAACAACTTAACACAAACATATATATTTTATAGCAATCTGTTGGCATAAAAGAACCTGTCCTGAAAGTTTAAACAGTTGTTAAAAATTTGAATTTGTAACGTTAGTGGTCCCATGGACATAGGCATCGCTAAGGTATTGTATCCGGTTGCATGGATTGGTTATTTCCCTGCTGCATAGTTGCTATGCTACTGTGTCCAGACTAGATTTACATTTTGTGATGGATATTTACTAGGGAAGCACCGATATGACAATTTTGCCCGATACCGATAACTCTTTATATTTGAAAGCCAATAACCGATATATTGGCCCAATTTGGCCGATAAATCTAAATCCAAATTTTTAGACAAATTTTGAGAGCCTGATTATAAAAAGTCTCCTCATTAAAAGTCAAGATACAAACACAATTATGATGTTCTTATTTTAATGTTGTGTAGCCGATATGACAGACTTGCGCTGCACATTTTGCACTTTAACTGGATTTTCCTTTTTTTTAAATGATTTCAGTCATATTTCAAGCAATTTAAAAGCATCATGTTGAACAGTGCACATCTAAAGTGCCTCAGCTGAAGGAAATAATACATTATTTATCGGCTTTTAGATATCGGCTAAATGTTCTTGTTGGGCTGATACAACCCGATCACACCAAATGCGTCTTTATAGCACGCATGTGTATTGTCGTGTAATATATACGCTAAACTGAGTTTTTACGTGCATATGATACGCATTGGTTGGTTAGGTTAAGTTTAGGTGTGGGGTGGGGTGCGAGTGTATTATACGCTTGGCTAGAATTAGTGGTGTGGGGTGCGTGTGTATTATACGCAAATGAACTGCGTATCAATTGCACGAACAAAAACTGCGTCTCATATGCACGTAAAAACTCATTTTCGCGTATATATTACACGACAATACACATGCGTGTTATAGAGACGCATTTACGTGAGAACAGGCTGGCTGATAACGATAACATTAAAAATGATCATTTATCGGCCGATACCGATAATGTGGCCGATATATCGTGCATCCCTAATATTTACACACAAAATGCAAACATATAGTTAGAGAAAACAAATAAAATAGACTAGAGATGACTTACTGGCAAAAATAGTTGAGATCATGAGAAACAAATGCAGCAGAAATGTGCTTCTGGTGTTTCAGCACTCAGGTCTGTCTGAACACTGCGGTTCTCGCAGAGTTTGATATTACAGGCTGGATATTTGAAGGGTTGTCCCTTTCAAATATCCATGGATACCATCAACACTGACCTGGGTGCATTCCTTCAATGCACTGCTGTGGAACAATCCAAATGGTCTATTCTTTTGTTAGATCAGTGTGAAAAAGCGGAATAAAACGTAGTCTTTCAGAAACAGTAATTTTCCAATACAGTGTACAAGAAACTAGTGAATATTTGCTCCAAGTCATAGGCCTACATTAAAACCCATGTGATATGGAAAATCACGAGAAAACTTTTCAGCCAGGTGAGCACGTCAATTCATCATCTTTTGAAGACTTTGTTTAGAATTTAGAGTGTTGTTTGTCAGAAACCCAGAGTTGTTTGTAAAGTTATAAAGTGACTTAAAAAAATGAAACCCTTTTTGACACCTCATCAATGTGATATCAATGAGCTAAAGAAAATCTAATAAGACAAAAAGTGGAATATTTTAAATTCGCATGCAAGAGTTGCATTTTTTCTTATATTCTGATGTTAAGACATCGAACTAAAAGACAAAAATAATACTAGATGATGTGCCTCACAGACCCATAAAATAATATTATGTGCATATTGTTACTTTTCACATTATCAGGTGCTGATTCTGCAGTGATGGATTCAGAGATCGGAACACTGATCGAATATATTGAATGTGTAAGAAACATTTCTTCAGATCATTTTTGAAAGCTGTTTAAAATGATTATTTTTGTACTTTTACCCACATCATTTATAAGTCTCTTTATTATGTTTAAACATTGCAGTACAACAAAATGATGTGTCCTCCAAACCCACCCATTCCACCCTACCCTACCACACTTTTAGTAGTGTTTTAAAAATGCATGCCTTTTTCTCTTTCACCCTTATGGTCTCTCCACACCATTTTCTTTACTGTCCAGCAGATGGAGCAGGAGTATTTCCAAACACTGGAATCCTCACCAGATCTCTGTCATGGGCTTCCAGGAGTCCTAAGATACAAAAGAGAGTCCCAAGAGAGGATGTACAGTCAACAGGTTGCCTATTAATTTGATTTCTGTCATTTTAAAAGTGCAACATCTTAGAAAATTACTTATTTTTAATAAATAATTTGTGTTTTACCCAGCCCCAACCTCAACCTCAACGGGACTCTCCAATATGCTGTCAGTTCTGTGGTTTGAAAGCTTGGCCTCCTCTGGATCTAGCATTTGCGGAGACTCGAGAGGTTCGTCTCTTGAGAAACGACATAGCCGACACAAACACTTATTGAGAGTTGGGGAAAGTTAGTGTAGTCAACTCAAGTCACCTTTATTTATTTCAGTGCATTTTACAACACAGATTGTTTCAAAACAGCTTACAGCGAAAACAGGAAAACAATGCAACAAATATTTTTTCCGTCTGTACAGCAGATCTAGAAGAAAAAAGTGTCAGAAAAAAAGGTACAAAAGCTGTCACTGGGGCTGTACCTCTTCAAAAGGTCCACTTTTGTACCCAAAGGCTGCAAATCGGTACCTTAGTGGTACATATTAGCACCTAAAATGTACATATTAGTACCTACAATGTATATATTAGCACCTAAAGTGTACATATTACCACCTACAATGGACATATTAGCTCATGAAATTGACATATTAGCACCTAAAATATACATATTGATACTTAAAATCTACATATTAGTACCTAAAACTGTACAAAACATGTTGTGTTAAACCCCAACATGCCCTTTTGCTTCAACACTTTTCCTCAATCTATATGTCTAATTGGACTTCAGGATTTCTGCTGTGAGAACTACCGAGAGTTGTTCGAGATTGTGGTCCATGAAAAGCGTCTGTCTATGAGACGTTCTGAGGCACAGTCAATCGAATCTGTTCGACTAGATGACCCCTTCATCAATGGGGACGAAGAGCTACAAGATAAAGCACGAGAAAGAGGAAAACACAGGTTTGATTTGTTCAGTACTACACACCACTACTTAAAGGGATACTCCACTTTTTTTGGAAATAGGCTCATTTTACCACTCCCCAGAGTTAAACAGTTGAGTTTTACCGTTTTCGAATACATTCAGCCGATTTTCTGATATTTAGAAGAATATCAGTAACCAGACAGTTTCTGATCTCATTGACTTCCATAGTTTAAAGATTTGGGGTCAGTATGAATATTTATTTATTTATTTATTCATTTGTATTTCATCTAGGATGCATTAAATTGAACAAAAAAGTGAAAGTAGAAAAGAGACCTGAAAAAAGGCATTGGAGGATGATCTGAAGGATCATGTGATCCAAACTTTAGAATGGCAGTGTACATGGCATATGCACTTTGCTGTGTTGTTACTTGAGCATGTTGTGAAAACTGACATATACATTGACATATACATTTCATTCCTTTGGCTTGGTTTCAGACAGAGAGAGAGACAGAGATATGACAGAGCTGCTCATTCCAGTTTATTGGTATCAAAGAACGGTGAGTACCCGCATATGTGAGTGAGAGCATACTGTATGTTTGACAATTTACCCATAGATGGATCAGTAACAACAATGAATATTCACACCCAGAAATGAGAATTCTGACATTATTTACTCCCACGACTAGAATTTACTTTTCCGGGCACAGACACCATTTTGCATATGTGGTGCACAATATTCCGAGTCTACTACAACACATTTGTATGGGAAATATGTATACTGTATATACAGTTGAAATGATTCAACCGCCATTGCAAATCAGATTTATTGGCAACATTTACAGACTTTCAGCTGTTTGCAATAAACAAATCAAACAAAGCAGTTAGCTCAACACAACAAATGTTTCAAGTGTTTTCCCCAAATTCAACTGAAAATTTAATTCAACCCCCAGTAAATTTGATAGTTTTAAAGTGTGTGTGTTTTACAAAGATATCATTCAGTGACAGCATGTTGAGGAGGTAAATGAATCATTTCTCTCCTCAGATGTGCCTCATGATAATTCAGTTATCAGTTTCCGTCTCTTTAACTGTGCACCCAAAGAGGATCTTTGGAAAGTTAAAGGATACATGCATGTGGACGA
This sequence comes from Hybognathus amarus, assembly GCA_030378365.1. Classification (NCBI taxonomy): domain Eukaryota; kingdom Metazoa; phylum Chordata; class Actinopteri; order Cypriniformes; family Leuciscidae; genus Hybognathus; species Hybognathus amarus. The sequence goes on along the minus strand of JAQIUQ010002382.1, from coordinate 39,634 downwards.
GATCTCCGCACAATGGACACGTGATAACTCTTCTGCACTGGGGTCAGTTGAGTTTGGCTTAACTCATCACCAGGTAACTGACCATAATTATTGACTATGTTAGAAAGTCATATTATCATGGTATGGAAAAAGCTTTGTTTCCACCACAGAATAAAAAATAAAAAAGGTAAGTGCGACTTTTTTTTTTTCTCAGAATTGCGGAGTATATATTATTAATTATAATGCAAGTTAATTATCGGATTTTTATTTTTTTTTTATTTAGTGGTGGATCAAGCTTCCATATTGAGGTCCTTAAACTAATCATCTGGTCTCTTTTTCAGAACAATTCAAGTTTCTTGGAGAAGTACTATTCTAATGGAGATAAATTTCTTACTGTGTTTCCAGATGGTTCTGCACAAGTTTTGTATCCTTTTAGCTTTAATCAATGGAATACTATGTGGGTACTTTTAAGTAGCAATATGTCACAAGTGTCAAAGACAAATGTGACAAACAGTCAGAACTTCAACTTCAATAGCTGTGTGAAAGCGGCTATGCTCATAGCCTACCATATTATATTTGATATGCAAAATTCCAAGGCTTCTAAATTATCAACATGATCAACACTTTGCTGAAAAACCTGTTGTACACAATCGACTACATGCCTTCTGTCATCTGATTGATTCATTGACTTTATATTTTTAGAAAATAAAAGCCCTTTTAGTTAAATTCCAAAAAAATGTACCCTTCAGGTTGTGGTACACGTGTCTTTACTGATTTTTAGTAAACATAAACAACTGATTAAAGTAAACAGTTGATTAAACAACAGTTGATTAAACAACAGTTGATTAAAGGACTTTAGGATCAACTTAACCAAGAGCTCACTTTCTTCCAGCCAGTGCATCACCTTCCTGGGAGCAGTTCTTGATTCTTTTAGGGGGCTTTTACACTGGGCTCGTTTGCTGCGGTCTGAGCCCGAGCTAAATACATCACAATAAGCTAAAAAACGCAAGTGCAGGATACTTTACTTCCTGAACAAGTAAACTGCCTGAAAATGCTGGCGGTTTTTCTAGCCCTCAAAACCTTCCTACCAGACCTGAAAAGGGCACCATGTCTTCGTCTGCTCGGAAAATGACAGTGGTGTCCTACATAAATCACCAAGGTAGGCTCAGATCAAGGCCTCTGTGAGACACATTCTCACATGGGTATGACGCAACCTGAGCTCACTAAGAACAGTCCATGTGCCGGGCAGATTGAACCAAGGGGCAGACATGCTGTCCCGGAGCAACATGTACTCAGGTGAATGGACGCTCTATCTCCAGACTGTTCACAAGATCTGAAGTATCGTCGAGAAGGCAGAGGTGGACCTCTTCGCCTCAGAAGACAACTCTCACTGCCCAATATTTATCTAAGGACAGGGGACGCGCTCAGCCCACAAATGATCCAGCCTTCCCCTTTACACTTTTCCTCTAGTTGCACTGCTCCCTCAGGCCATCATGAGGATCAGGGAGGACAGACGTGCAGCCCTTCTGCTGGCCCCTCTCTGGAGGAACTCATGGCTTCCCGAGTCGATGCAGCTGCTCGCAAATGCCGCTTGGCCAATTCCCCTCAGGCAAAAGGGAAGATTTTGCTCCCTCGAACCCAAGTTGTGGGCCCTTCTTGTCTGGCCCCTCGAACAGGAGCCTATGGACCTCTCCGCAAGAGCCCTAAACACTTTTCCACTGTACACCCATCCATTGTACACCGCTATGCCCTTAAGTGGTCTGTCTTCTCTGACTGGTGCACAGTCCAAAGTGAAGACCCGACGTTCTGTAAGGTTTCACTGGTACTGTCTTTCCTGAAAAAGCTGCTAGACAAGGGGCACACCCATCTCCTTGCTCAAAGTCTACGTGCGCGGGCGTAGCAGCATACTACGCTCCTGTGGCCGGCCAGTGAATGGGTAGGAACTAGTTGTTCATTTTCTGAAGTGGGCCAGAAGGATGAACCCGCCTCGTCCAACGAACATTTGCAAACAGCATCGCAAAGTTGAGTGGTTGGAACAGTAGATCTCGAACTGTGGTTCAAACTGGCCGGCCACAGGAGCGTAGTATGCTGCTATGCCCGCCATGTAGACTTTGAGCATGGAGATAATAAGGAACTTGCGATCTGGCTCCGGGAAACGCACCTCAAAACACGGAAAATAGAACCAAAACACAATGAATCCAAAACAGAGCATGTTACAATATTATTGTAGCCTGGATGCCAGCCTGAACTCCGCCCACAAAAATTTTTGGTCGGGAAGTTCGGTCTGGACTCAATCCATTAAGGAGTAATTTTGATCAGGCAAAAAACGTTCGCGCCAATCAATTTGCCAGGGCGGGCTTTATACGATGATGTACAGATGATCTGCAGGGATGTGATCATCACGTTATCAAACAGCGGTGCGCTTAACTGGTTTTCCTGCAGAGTTGACTGCAGCTGCAGATGTATAGATTCCGCTGTCGCGTGTCTGTTGTAAAATGAATCGACAGCGCGTTAATTTTAATAGACAAACAGAAAACTGCAATCAAGGCATTTGTCGATTCGGAAAGATATCTTTGCCGTCCTTCCTCCTACATGATTCGGCAAAAGTGTAACTTATCAGCTGGCTCTGACGATTGCTAAGAAGATGGGACGTAATGAAAAGCCTGTGGTCGTTGTGGTTTCTCCTTTGGTCACACTCATGAAGGACCAAGTAAAAGAAGCAACACTCGTTATTTAACTTCTAAAATAAGTAAGTTCTGTTGACAACTGTGAAATGCAAAGTATTTGCCTTACTGCATTGCTCTGATTGGTTGTAGATCTACCGACTATCCAATTGAGTGCAGAGTTTTTTTTTCCTGGCTCGGTTAAGACACGCCTCATGAATCAAAGCCCAATTATGCAGTTTCAGACTCATATTCTCAATAGAATATGAATACTACGAAGTCAGGCTTATATTATTGGGAGATACAGAGTGAAATCGGAAATTTAAATGCATTTTATGTAAGTAGTTTGCAAAACTGTTATAAAATCTCATTGATTTACATTACAAGCTTATCAGAATTTCATCTTAATTTTGGGTCACATAAATATTCAGCAACTGCATCTATTATGCATATTCTTGCTCAATTTCGGACCATTGAATAAAATTTTGGCGTTTTTTCCTCCTAAAGTTTGAGCTTAAGTTTGTGCATATTCTCCTTTGTCCATATTCAGGCTTTACAGGTATAAATGAGTAATTAGTAATCTGGGATTGTAGTAGATTTCACTAAAATACACTATTTTACTGTACAAAAAAAGGCTGGATTATGGTACAAACCATATATCATTATTAGGGCTGCCAATTAATGCATCCAAAATAAAAGTCTGTTTACATAATATAAGTGGGTGCAATGTGTTATTATGTGTTATTATTTTATATATAAATACACACACATGCATGTATATTTTTGAAAAAAAAAATGTATATATAAAATATATTTTATATATATAATATAAATTAAATATAAATCTATACACAGTATATACATGAAAATATTTCTTAAATATATACAAGCATGTGTGTGTATTTATATCTATAAAATAATTATACACAGTGCACCCGCATATATTATGTAAACAAACTTTTATTTTGTAAGTGATTAATCACGATTAATCGTTTGACAGCCCTAATCATTATAAAAATAGGGTATTTCTTCAATGACATTGGTAATGGAAAACTTTGTGCATGGTGCTATCTTGACGCATCCACACAGGGTTTGACACCTTGGGATAAGATGATATAACAGTGATTTGAATTTAGTTAATTTATTAGCTGTTGATTGTCCTTAATGTCATGGCAATAGCTATCCTTCAGGAAACTTGGCTATCATCATTCTCATCTGTAAGAAGGAAAGGATCTGTATAGTACAAGATGACATGACGACGACTCCTTGTCCAGTCAGAGCCCTCTTTCAGTCTAATGGCAGAGCCACGTGTTACCATTGCAACGGCAGCATTTGGTATGGCCGAATTGCTATTACACTGACAAATCTGAATATCTATAGTGGACTGATTCTTGATCTAGGGGAGGAGGGCAAAGTCTGAAACCTTAAAGGGATAGTTCATCCAAATTCTGTCATCATTTACTCACCCACATGTCGTTGACACTTTCCTTCTTCTGTGGAACACAAAAGAAGATATGAGATTTTTTTTTTTGAATGTGTATTTATGTGTTAACCACAGGCCTTATTTTAGAACGTCTTACCAAAAACCCTTTCAAAAAACAGATGATAGAACCGGAAGTCCTGTAATGTTAACTCGGTATCTCGGTTTTGGCCTACAAAAATACATCATCCCTGCAGCGCTCTGTTTGTAGTAAATACAGTCAGATTGGCCCATCTAATCACGGGAACATTAATATTTAATAAGATATATTAGATATCATGATACCATATAACATTAAATATCATGAACCAGAAATGTAATTATAAATAATAAATGTGTTTACAGCATTTTTTAACCTAGATTTTTACATACACTAATACATTTTAACTTGGGTAATTCACCCAAAGAAAAATAAAATAAAATTCTGTCATCGTTTATCACCTTGTGTCTTTCCAAAGACTTTTGTTCATTTTCTAAACACATATGAAGACGTTTTTTAATGACACCTGAAAGATTGTGGTCCTTCCACTGCAAGTCCACAAAACCAAAACATTGACACCTCAAAATATTTGGCAACACTTTAGTCCTGTGTCACATGAACGGTGAACACTTTACAATACGGGTTCACTAATAAGCATTAATTCATGCTTAACTAATGCACAGATAATACTGAATTAATGTGTAACTAATGATTATTTAAGCTATTCATTAATGATTACCACATTAGGAACTAATTAAGAGTATGTAAGGTTAATGTATTAGTTCACACATGAATTGTTATTAATAAAATATATAATTGAGGATTAATTCCATAATAACTCATTTTTTTAACTAATAGTGCCAATTAATTTGTTAATTACCAGAATGAGCCAAAGCCTTGTATTTCAACTTCCAGATAATATGACAGGTACACTAATATGCATTATTACATGATTAATTACTTAATTGTTAGTGCAAATTCATGTGCGAATTACTACAATTACTAAATTACTAGTTAATAATGATGTGCCCCAACAAGTAAAGTCATAACATAATGATACCTTTGCAAATCATTAGCTAATGATTAATTAAAGCAGACAACTGGAAGTTGAAGTGCTTAGCTTTGACTTATTGTGGTAATGAACAAATTAATTTACACTATTAGTTAATAAAATATGTTATTAAGGAATGAATACACAACGACACATTGAATTAATAGCAAATCATGTAATACTTAATCTATTAATAATATAGACTCTTTATTAGTTGCTGATGCAGTAATCATTAATTAATGGTTTAGTTCTTCATGAGTTATACATTAACTCATGATTATCTGTGCATTAGTTAAGCATGAATTAAATGCATATTAGTGCACCCGTTATTGTAAAGTCTTACCACAATAACTGCTAACCTTAACCCATGTAGTTACAGTACCTTACACTACTCACTACTTTTCAATACATTAAAAGTGCACATACTTAAAGTGCAATCAAATATTTGCAAAACCAATATGAATCAAGCGGTTTAATACAAGTCTTCCAAAGAGACATGATTGATATATAAGATGAACATATTCAATTTAGGATTTTATTTACTTCTTATTACTTACAAATTGTAATCACTGCTCAAAAACCATAGTTAGTAACATAATCCATTACTACTGTTTGGTTACTTTTGATCTAACTTTGAATCGAATAGAATAATATTGTACCAGATCGATGTTATCAAAGTCTTACATGGTTGGAACAACACGAGGGTGAGTAATTACTGACCGAATTTTCATTTTTGGGTGAACAAACCCTTTTATAGATATCTTCATTTGTGTTCTGAAGATGAACAAAAGGCTTGTGGGTTTGGATCGAAATGAGGGCGAGAGTAAATGATGGCTAACTCGTTATAAATTGAACTCTATATAGCTAAACTAATGTAAAGTTTGGTGAACTGTGACGTGGCTCTTGTTTCCTGTGATGCAGGTTGAGTATGGATGCTTGGGGTGGGCGGAGTCTAGATGAGAACGGGAGTAGGATCCGAACGTGGAGCTGGACAGACCAGGCTCAAACACCAACACCCCTGAGACCACTCTTTCTGTCACTCAACAGAAACATAGGGGTCCGGGTTCTCGGCCAACAGTTGGTGTTTGTGTTATTCCTTGCTTCAGGACAGCAAGCCAGGTTCAGAGTGGGCAACTGTGAGTCGGTAAGAAAGTACACAAGTCCTGTCTTTTAATCTGATCACTGATTTTAGCTATTCATATGAGAGTTTTGAGACGTTTTCAACTCAGATTGGTCCAGCTAAGTGTTTTGTCTGCCGTGTCTTTGCTTACAGTCCAAAGTACACAACACTCCTTCTCAACCCCTCATGTGTAAAGAGGAACTAGTGCTTCTGGCATGCAGGGTTGGCCTTCACGTGGCTCTGATAAGGTTACAGCAGTGCCAAGACTTTCCATCCAGCCTCACACATCTGAGGATCAGACCTCCACCGTTCCTTCACTCGCTGGTCCGAAGGCTACGGAGTTTGAGCCACAGAGTACAAATGGAAGAGCCAGACAAGGCCTTTATCCAGCGCTGTCTGAAGGCCTGTCCATGAACTGACACTCAAGCAAGACATGATGTGCCATTTTCAAACCAAGTAGCTTGTTGTGACCAATGTGACAAATTTGCGTGAGCAAATTAAACCTAGTGAGAAATAAATATTCGCTGGGAAGTCTTTCGCCCTCACTTGAAATTCCGATTGATTGGATTCAATCGGAACGACTGCTAAATTGCCTGCTTAAACATGTCAATCAATGCTAAATGTGACCATACCTTAACAAACTTGTACAAACTTGTCAAAAAAAAAAAAGTTAACAATAGAGGTTCATCAGCCTGTGCCATCTAGAGTTTCATTACAGAACTTAGGCCCTGTTTACACGAGAACGCTCGCGGATGAAAACGTAAAAATATTTTATCGGATGTGCCTTTCGTTACACGGCGACGGCTTTTTTGGGCTTAAAACGCAAAAAAAGCGAAACCACCCTCCAGAGTGGAAATCTTAAAAACGCTCCACCGTCGCGTTCCCGTGTAAACGGTAGAAGCGCAAAACGCAGTGAAGGTTGTATGCAGGCGCGCGGACTTGGTGTTGTAGTATGTACTCCTAGCCGCCTGGAGTGCATACTACATTGAACTTTACACACTTTTGCGTCACCATCTGCACGTGGATTTCCCACCCAAAACGCTCGTCTAAACACAGAATAAAAAGTGATAGACGCAGCGCCACTTTTGCGTTTTCTCTTCAGAAACGTTTCCATGTAAACATAGCCTTAGGCTACGTCCACATTAATCCGGATACATTTGAAAACGGGGTTTTCGTTAAAACGCTCTCCATCCACACTAGCGTTTTCAGCCGTTTTACCGACGTTTCAGTGTGGATGAGAAGCTTCTAAATTCACTTTACTGCGCATGCGTGAAAATTCACAAAAGCTCAATGAGACAATAACGTTATCGCACAATAACAGGATAATTTTATTTAGCAAAATATCTCACCATCACTGATGCATCCAGGTCGCATTCAGTCACCATATGTTTGGCTCTAAAACGTGACTGCTCTCCTGTTTTGCCGCAGGACAGCAAATGTAAGTACATTATCTGTCATCTTTGCTAGTGCTATGAAGAATAGCACATGCTAAGTAACATAGAAAGTTAACATATTTTAGCAATAGTGTAAAAATGAACTATGACACATAACAGGCACAATACCAATAAACATACCCGAATATCTATTGGTACTACATGGATCAATTGACTAAAACTTACGTCATCTGGTTTGAAATACCTACGGTTTCACTGTCCACACTACAACGTGAAAACGGCGTTTTCAAATTCATTCCACTTTGGAGAGCGTTTTCCTAACGATTACGTTTTTGTTGACTTAAAACGGCATCTCAGGCCCCGTTTACACGATGGGAAAACGCAGATATTTCTCTGCGTTTTGCCCTCTCGATTTACACGAAAACGCAGTTTTTATCACTGAAAACGATTATTTCTAAAAACTCCGGGCAAAGTGAGAGATTTTTGAAAGCGCCGGATATTTGTTGTCGTGTGAACCGGGAGAAACAGCGTTTTAGGTTCTCTCTTGTCGATTCTGAGATTGGCTTGCATGGCTTTATCCTTAACCCCTACACTGCCACCTTAGGTTTGGCATAGTTATGGACTTGGTGTTCTGTCATATGCACTCCTAGCCACCTGGAGTGCATACTACATTGAATTTCTCAGACATTTGCACGCGAATTTCCCACACAAAACGCTCGTCTAAACGCAGAATATAAAATGATGACGCAAGCGCCACTTTTGCGTTTTCTCTTCAGAATCATTTCCATGTAAACATAGCCTTTGTGTGGACATGGCCTATATTTGTTTTTTGGGTCTCTATTCATATACGCTTCAAAATCGATCTAAATCTTTCTATAGTACAAGGATAGCTTCTCTAACCTAAATAAACAATGGGGGTGTCATGCACAAAATACAACTATTATTATTACTATACACAGGCTCTAGTCTCTTTTATTGTAGGTTTATGTGCAGGCTCAGACAACACACTGAAGTTTAAAACCAGGTAGAAAGAGATTTTAAACCGTTTTATTACGGGAAGCACAAAAATAAGTCTTTGTCTTTTCACTTCAAAGGTTTCTCATAGGCCGAGGACGGTTTAAAAGCATTTCTTCTTATGTATTCATTGAAAGCATTTATTCACAGGGCTCATATATATAGAGATTGGTCATACATATTAGTCAAATACAAGGATCCCATAGCCTATACTTTTAAGGCAATGGTTTTTCTTTAACTTTTTTTAAAGTTAAGTCAACTGATTCTTTTTTACAGCTGAACCAAGCTGGACGACGACATCACTGTTTTGATGGATTAATTGAACTAATTTAATACTCGATGATCTTTACAACAGAACTGAATCAACACTGAACTGACTTCCGTTGAACAATGACACTACTTTATTTTAGAGCTGCCGTTCAGCCGAAGATCAACTGTTTGCAATATTGAATCATTATTTTCACTGTAAAGCTGCTTTAGAACTGTGTTGTATAAAGCACTAAATACAGGTGACGACATGTATTAATCTTAACGCAATATATATTAAGTTAATATGTTATTGAAATCAAAACTTGTCTTTTAATTGCACCTGAACTAATATGAACAGTTGTATTTTTAATTAATGTTTAAATTAGCTGTATTCAATTGAATGCATTGTTAGTCAATATTACTTGCATCAATAACCCATAAAAGATCTGCTATAGAAAATCAAACTACATTATCTGTAAATCTGCCTAATTTGAAGAATACAAAACTAAGACCAAGTTCATAATAAGATTCGGAGACAGTGATAAGCACATTAGACTTTTCACCTGAAGTGATCTGGGTAAAACCAGACTAACCCCAATTCTGGACTAAGATTAATGGCATTATCAGTGAACAATGAGAAGTGGGCCAGTTTACTGATGGTAATTATTTTTCAACCTTTATATGTAATATAGTGTGCAACTCAGCTAATACTCTTGTCTTTTATTTATTTTACTTTTTTAAAATGTATTAAAAACAATTTGCTATGACATCCTTCCAATAAAGACACAATATTCTGTTAATTCCATTTTACTTTCCATTTTCTAAACATTATAAGCTATACAAAGCAATATAAAAAAACAGGGCTCAGAAATATAATTAATGTCACTTAAAAGTTAAATTATCATGAAGATGGATGGGTGTATAAGTTAGCTTCTCATATCTACTTATTACATAAAACAAAGACCAGGGTTTAGCTATACAGTAGAATCAAAAGAAAGGAAAATATGCCATAGTAAATTTAGTTGACTGAGCTATCTGAACTCAAATAGAACATATTTATTACATATTCCTTGTGAGCATATATCCTGAACCAAATAGTTATTGCACAAGAGATGGGCTAGTCATATCTATATGGCCACTGTTGTTGCCATGAATCCCGCACCAGCGTCTGTAGGAGGTGCATCTCCGAGAGGCTCTGAGGAGGGCAAGGAGACATCAGGTGTGCGCTTAGCAGAGGCTCTACTTTCAGCGCAAACCGTCAGTAAACGTCACCTGCACAACCGTAGGAGAGCTTCACCACAAAACTAAGAGAAGAGAATTAATTAATTAATCTGCTTTAACCTAGACAACCCTTCGTATTGTTTGCAGACGTATTTCAGAGTAATCTTACCGACTCAACACTTCAAATTATAGACTTTTTTTTTTTAACAAAAGACAATATTTTAAATAGACATTCATTGAACATTAAGTAAGGTTATGTTATGATGGTTCTACATACGTGGAGGGGTCCTAGGCTCCATGCAGTGAATCAGAGGCAAGGTTACAAACGAGGAGTGTGGAAGTGTGTCCATGTGGACGTTCATCTTCATCTCATTCTCCAGGATTTGAACTAGTTGCTGCATGGAAGGCAGGTGCCCGGACTCCAGCTTGGACCAAACTGGAACATCTACCCAGAAAAGAAAAAGAAGAAATCCCCAAAACTAGCGTTACCATAGTGAGTGCAACCACAGCATTTTTCACTTCCGCCAGACTAAACCACTGAATTAGCCAACCGCCATGCAGCGACTCTCTATAGCTGTCAACATCCTGTATGACACACAGTGAACACCTCAAATTCTTCTGATTTAATAAACAACTCAGCACAATTTCATTTGCTATATAAAAAGCTTAAAAGGTGCCATATGTAATAATTGAGGTAAAAATATCCAGGAAATGAGCTACACGCATCAAAATAATGAGAAGAAATAAGTGCAATGAGGTCATTAAAAAACTGACAAGTTATAGTACTGCCAGAGATATAAACCTAAATTAGCATTAGGGTTGGGTATAAGAAATAAAGTACTGATTGGAACCGGGACTAACTTTTTAGTTTTTCTCGAGAATCGATTCCAAAAGTAAAAATTTCGATTCCTAGTTTCAATATTCACAGTCTGCCGAGTTCGAATCGGAGAAGAAGAAACCGCTGAACACCAACGAAGAAGCGTCTACCGGAAGTGTTAGCATAACCGCGCGAGTCGAACATGAGTAGCTTACATCGGCGGTCTAAAGTGTGGCTTCACTTTTCTAAAAATAACTAAATTATATAGCGCTTTTCACAATACAGATTGTATCAAAGCTGCTTTACAGTATCAATCAAGACAACTTAACAGTGTTTATTCATAAAAAAAATAAAATAAATAATTTGTGTTTTCAAAAATAAAGCTCTCTTGAGGAAAGTGTACCCCTGTGAAAATATATTCATAATTTATAATATTTATATTCAAGTTCATAGATTTGATATTTAAATTGTAGTTGAATACAGCCCTGTGAGAAATTCATAGTAAAGTAAATAGTTCATATAATTAAAATTGATGGAGAAAATACTCCATCTTTCTGAAGGTTAGCTAAACATTTTTTGACCCTGCCTCTTAAAAGAATCGGAATCTAGAATCGTTAGGAACCCGAATCGAAAACAAGGAATTGATTTAAATTCAAACGATACCCAACCCTAATTAGCATGCTAAATTACTAGCCCCGGCCTGGCAGGTGTCGTAATACCAGTTTCAGCCATGGGAGGCGGTATGCGGGCGGGCAACATAACCACCAGCCAAACTGCAATAGACGGTGACTCGCGCGGCTTATGTGTACTTGAACCTGATGTCAGTTGTGTTGAAATACAGCCCACTACTACATTTCAGTTCAGGGAAGAGTTAAAAGAAAATGATTGGTCGACATGCACGAGGAATACATTTTGGTTAGTTGTAGCATACAGTATCTTTCAACAGTGTTCATGTTCTTTTACCATTAGCTAGTAGAGATGATCGGTTCACATGCGCAAGGGATCTGTGGTGTAACATGTATGAGCGCCAAAACGGTATTTATTGTTTGAATTGCGTGATAAAATTTACAGAATCTGAGAGCTTAACTAACCTGCTTGCCAAGTGTCAATTGAGTGTGCTCACAGTGAATTCGTGAGAGTTGGCAGCTCTGAATGGCGTTAGCTTGATCAACATCAGCCAATGCTGTCTGTCAAATTAATTCAAACTAACAATAAAAGTGTAATATGAACAAAACGAATACCGTAAATTTAAAATAATTGCCCAGGCTTTTATTTTCCCATATCGTGGAAATGCACCAGCTTGTTTTTGAGACAGGCGTCTATGAGACGGTCTTCATCATTTAGTGTTGAGATGTGGTTCATTGAGTCCCTGATCTCTAAAAATCTCCAAATGCTCCATGTGAAACTGCGGTTTTCCAACTTTACTATCGTGTCAAATGATTTGAATTAGGGCTGTCAACTTTAGTCGTTTAGTCGACTAATCGGTCGATGTCCGTATTGGTCGACTGACGTTCTTATTGGTCGACCAGTTGCATTTTTTTTAACCAATAAAAAAAAGACATTTTCAATGATTTAGGCTACTCCGTGATATTTATTCCTTTATAAGCAGTTATATATTACTGTATTCTAAATATAATACAGCCTATGTTTTATCCCCAACTTTAAATGCTTTAATTTAGGCTATTTTTTAACAGCGCCACAGTTTAGCGCACACATAACACTCAGTCTGCACCTGTGGCTGGCTGCGCTGCTGCTGCTGCGCGCTCAGTAGAGATATACGTTTGCGGTATTCATTGAGTTAGAACGCTACTTGTTTTGTTTTTTATCCACTATATGTTTCTATCTCAATGTGGCGTGGACGCACTTGGAAAAAGAGGCGCGTTGCTTCCATTATGCGCAGCATTGCGCGCACCTACATTTGAAATCGAACTTAAGCGCGCAAAAGACGTGAGCAGTCCCTTTAATGGCTTTATCATGCTGACTCAATAGATTGTGTTTTCTATATGTTTTTGTTTTTATTTCTACACTTAACGAAAATAGCCTAAATAATGTAACAGAACGAAAATAAACCTATATGCGGTCCTACCTGTTATTATTAGGATTGTTTTTAAGCTATTTGGTTTTTTTGTGTGTTTGTTTTAAAACGCCTAGATCGGCTGGACGAAAGTTAACCCATAGCTTTGAAAGTAAAGAAGAATATACAGCCTCTGTATAAACGAGAGCATTTGTTTGGATTTTCCATTATGTGGCAGATAGCAGTTATATTTTTTTGTAGCGTGTGGTGTGATCAGGTCAGCTGCGCAATTGTGACTGTCAGGACAGTGCTCCTCACTTTGCAGTTAAAAAAATCACTTAATTTGCAAAGAATTGTATTATTGTTGTAGTTTTAAACATATTTGATGTTTTTTCGTTGTTGTTTTAATGCTCTATGAAAATTGCTCAAAAATGTTCAATCAAAACATCCCGTCTTTTCTTTTTTTTTTTTTTGTTTAGTGACTAATCGTTGCGCAGGACAAGACTTTGGTCGACCAAGGATTTCTTTGGTTGACTACAGCCCTAATTTGAATAATATGCGTGAGAAAGACAGAGCAAAACAGCGCTCGCTTGTGTTGTTTGAAGACGTGAGCGTGCGCGCGGCCGCGGCACAACTCACTTTCTGGAGGTATACTGCCCCCATCTGTTATGGAAAATGGAATGTTTTGATTTTTAGTTCCAGATGGCACTTTTAAAGGTTTACCTAACCTTAAAAATTCTAATTAAATAATGTCCTCACTCTGATGTTGTTCTAATGCCGTATGCCCTTCTTTCTTTTATGGACCACAAAAGTCATCCATATAATGGCAGAAAATAACAAACAGAGTCAAGCTTTTTTAAAAGACATATCATATCCCAAGTGTTCTGGAACTATATGATAAGGTTTGGTGAAAAACAAAACAAAATTTAGATTAATGAAAATATTGAGATTAATGAATATATTTATTTATTAATTTACCTGAGTGTATGCATGTATGTATATGTATGTATGATATATATATATATATATATATATATATAAATGCAAATAAAATAACAATAATTCTAATATTTTCAACAATAACTACTATAAACAATAATATAAATCATATATTATACATTGAAATATTAAAATGAACACTTACCATTGAGCGTGATTTCAAAAGCACCCGTAGACATACACTGATTTTCAATCATATTGCTGAAGAAGAACACCATCATACAGGCATATATCTAACAAAAGAAACAAATCCCATCATATAAGCATTGCTGCAGCTAGTTTGCTTGTACTGCACATATTTAATGTTTAAATACTTTATTTTGTGGATAGTTTATACCAAAACACATTATAAAAATCAAAGAATGCTGAAGATTAAAATCGTCCTGGTCTACATTTCAGGAATGGCACATTAAGAGTCAGGTGAACATTAACATGAGGTTTGTCCTTTGGTCTCTTGGGTGCATTCTCTCCTAGCACTGCAGACAACACCGAGGTGACGAAGTTAAAGACTAATGAGGTCCACACGGGAAAAGTTTGTATTTGAACCCCTGTTGGATCTTCCATCTAAACTAGGACTAAAATAGCTTGGTTACAAGTGGCAGTTCTCAGAAAATTACAGTTGAGTTCCCACATGGCTATGGAAAAGAGGCCAACTTGGCATGACAATCTTGCAAATGGAGCTTGAGGCAAGTTTTAGCTACATATCACATCGATCTATACACCGTTTCATATTGCATTTTTATTGGCTAGTCAGTAGACGTAGGTCGCAGCAGTAAACACACTGTGAAATGATCATGCTAAATTTCTCACACTGTCAGAAAATTATCATTGGAACACAGATTAGAAGCCACGGCCACAGAATTTGCTCAGCTTTCGTCTGGGACAGCCCGAAATCGTAAAATGTGTAGCGCATAATGGTCTTGCCTTATTCTCCTGACTCCAAACCCAGATGCCTGGAGCCTGCATGCCAAATAGAGCAAATGGATCCTTGCCCAAAATGATCACTCCGATTAACACCAGCTTAAACATCGACAGAAAGGAAGCAAAGTGCCTGGAGGGAAGAAAAAGGACACTTTAAAAATAATGAATTATACACACACACGTTATGAATATTATATATAAATAAAAAATATTTAATAAGTTCATTCAGGGCCCAAGCCCTGAAAGGCGCAGAGCCCTATTGTTTTCCTTCCGATTATTTTTTTTTTTTTTTTTTTTTTTTTTTTTCTTTTTCTAGCGACTATTCGGGCACTTTTGGGGCCCTTAACATGCTCGAAAACTCTTGAAACTTTGCACACGGGTCAGAACCCGCGGCCATCAGAGCCGGGCTGAAGCTGGTACCCGGGCGTTGTGGCAGGGCGGCTCGTCAGCGCCCCCTGGAATGGGGTCCGAACACCTGGTCCATAACTCAAACACACTTGCATGTAATAATATGAAACTCGGTACACATGTCGAATAGCAGAATTTCATCTATACCTCGCGTTCTTGCTCTTTACCCCAGCCCAACAGGAAGTCGGCTATTGAGGTTTTTTTGTAAAACACACGCAATGAACTTTTAAATACTCCTCCTAGAGCTCTGATCCAAATTCGACGAAACTCGGTCAGCGTGAAGTCAAGACATTGAGGATGAAAGTTTGTGTGGGGATTTTTGATATCTTCGAACGGTTTGGCCGTGGCGAGGAAACGAAACTATGGCGAGAAACGTGAAACAGGAAGTGTGTCATAACTTCAGCATACATTAACTGATCTGGATGAAACTTCAGCAGTGCGTTCGCTGTAAGAGGACGATCACATGGATGTGACTATTGTGAGTCAAAGTTATAGCGCCACCAACTGGCAGCAGGAAGTGTGTCACTTTCAAAATGCTTTGAAATCACCCTCTTATTTTTACCCGATTTGCTTCAAACTTCATCTGTATAATGTACATACACGGCAGATGAAGACCTATGAATGGATTCTTGATATCTTTGAAACTGTTGCCGTGGCGACGCATCAAACTTTACCATTCTTTTAGGATGCATTCTTTTAGGGATTCGAACATTTGTCCATAAATCAAACACACGTGCATGGATTAATATGAAACTCGGTACACTCATAGATCACATCAGGCCAAACAACTTTCGTGCTCTAAGTTTTACGACAGTTCAAACGGAAATCGGGAATTATGTTTTTTTTTTTTAAATAATTGTCCTAGAAAAACATCAAATTACAACCCATGCTGTTACCAATCACCACCAAACTCGGTGTGCATGAAGTCAGAGACATTGAGGATGCTATATTCCGGACGGATTTTTGATATCTCGAACGGTTTGGCCGTGGCGGATTTTTTTGACTAAAAAAGGACACATAAAGTGTGTTATAACTTGGTTAGTTTTACTGACAGTTACAAAACTTGCCGTGTATATTGTTCTATTCAAGCCAAACAACTTTCTAATTAACAATAATAAGCTCAAACCCACAGAAAGTCAGATATTGTAGTTTGAATATGATCATGCTCTTTCTAAACCTAGGCCTGTCACACAGTCTGTGTGTGTGTGTGTGTGTGTGTAGGGGGAGGGGGCTTAATCATTTCACTGTGTGTCTGGCCTGCTAAAGTAAATACATTTCTTAAGCCTGGTATTTTTTACATAAGTTTTTATTTTTATTTTTTTTATAAGTAAAGGCATATAACCTGTTTAATTGTAGTGCATTGACAATAGTTTTATATAATTAGTGTATTAATTAAATTAACTTGGTCCAGAAATCAAAAAAGTAAGTAAATAAATCAAAATGGAAGTGTGTTAAAACTTCTGCATACATTAACTGATCTTGATGAAACTTCAGCAGTGTGTTCGTTGTAAGAGGTCAGTCACATAGATGTGAGTCAAATATATAGCGCCACCAACTGGCAGCAGAAAGTGTTTCACTTTCAAAATGCTTTGAAATCGCACTCTTACTTTTACCCGATTTGCTTCAAATGTAAACACACGCCAGATGAAGAGCTGTGAAAGCATTATTCAATATCTAAGATAATGTTGCCATAGCAACGCATCAAACTTTAACATTCCTTTTTTTTGATGATTTTGAGTCTCTTAGCGGCTTTTGGGGCCCTTAATGGGTTTGAAAACTCTTGAAACTTTGCACACAGGTCAGATCCCACAGCCATCAGAGCCGGGCTGAAGATGGTACCCGGGTGTGGCAAGGGGGCTAGACAGCGCCCCCTGGAACGGGGTCCAAAAACTTGGTCCATAAATCAAACACGCTTGCATGTAATAATATGAAACTCAGTACACATGTTGATCTCATCGTTTCATATATTCATATATTCTCCTCAAGCCGGACAACTTTCTAATTTACACTCATGAGCTAGGACCCACAGAAAGTCAGATATTTTGGTTTGAAAATGTTGAGTGTCTCTCTGAGCCTACACTTCTGTATGGCAAGCCCTTTTAACATTTAAAAGCTAAGTTTGACTATTCGTAATTAACATTGTAGATATCAACAACGTCTTTCTAGTCGTAATTACATTTTGGATAGTTTGTATTATCATTTAAGATATCTGTAACGTAATTGTGACTAGTCGAAACGACAGATAGAGTATGGCAAACCGTTTTAACATTTAATCATTTTAACCTACTAGTCTCTATTTTCATGCTACTAGTACTTATTTTTTAGATACTAGTATCTATTCCATTAAGTACTAGTACTTATTCATTAGCTACTAGTGCTTATTCTTTAGATACTAGTGCCTTTTCTTTTAGTGTTTATTCTTTAGGTACTAGTACCTTTTTAAAGATACTAGTACTTATTCATTAGAAACTAGTCCTTATTTATTAGATACTAGTACTTATTCATTAGATGCTAGTCCTTATTCATTACATACCAATGCTTATTAATTAGTTACTAGTACTTATTCATTAGATACTAGTACCTATTAAATAGATACTAGTACTTATTCATTAGACACTAGTACTTATTTTCAATGGTGACTAGTAACTATTCTTTTGTTACTAGTCACATTTTTTCCATTGACTTCTATGGTGATCTGTCATTCAGATATCAACTATTCAGTTCTGACTAGTATGTTAGTATGTATTCCAATTGTGGAATACATACTAGTATGTATTCCAAAGCAGGGGTTACGTTTTTGCACGTCGTGCAGAATAACCCTAAAGGCACCAAGGTGGCGGTGCCACCGGCTTTATATATATATATATATATATATATATATATATATATATATATATATATATATATATATATATATATATATATATATATATATAAATATAGCTGCGAGCAGCGATGGAGGGCCAAAGCCGGCGGTACCGCCATCCCGGTGCCTTTAGGCACCGGGGTCTGCGGTGCCACCGGCTTGGGCCCGGATCGCTGCTCGCAGCTATATTTTTGTTATTGATTTTATGTATTAATTCCAGGCCACGAGGCTCGAAGGAACGCAAACGTGACTAACAGTGAGCGGTGTTGTGTGGGCCATTACCTGTAGAGAGGCATTGGAAGATAGTTCTCTCCTTCTATGCGGATGTCTGGGTACCGCTGGTACGAAACCTGCGTGTACTCCTCAAACACCCGCTTGTACCCTCAGGAGATACTGAAACAGAAAACAAACAAGATGAAGACACACCTCAGAACCTTTGCTTCACTTACAGCTGCAACTGTTGTGCGCTGTAACTATATAAATTACAGCTCGGACAATTAATCGGTTTTGAGATAATTCTGCACAGACATAACCAAAGAAACAAACAAATCAAAAACGCATTTGATTTTATTTTTTTTATCATCACTGTAATCCATATTTTGATTAGATAATCAAGAGTTCTAAAATAGAAGCAAATAGTGTGTGGGAGTATGCATACAAAGGCAATAGTGTTAAATAATAGACCACATATATACACTCACCGGCCACTTTATTAGGTACACCTGTCCAACTGCTCGTTAACACTTAATTTCTAAGCAGCCAATCACATGGCGGCAACTCAGTGCATTTAGGCATGTAGACATGGTCAAGACAATCTCCTGCAGTTCAAACCGAGCATCAGTACGGGGAAGAAAGGTGATTTGAGTGACTTTGAACGTGGCATGATTGTTGGTGCCAGAAGGGCTGGTCTGAGTATTTCAGAAACTGCTAATCTACTGGGATTTTCACGCACAACCATCTCTAGGGTTTACAGAGAGATGGTCCGAAAAGAAAAAAAACATCCAGTGAGCGGCAGTTCTGTGGGCGGAAATGCCTTGTTGATGCCAGAGGTCAGAGGAGAATGGCCAGACTGGTTCGAGCTGATAGAAGGGCAACAGTGACTCAAATAACCACCCGTTACAACCAAGGTGGGCAGAAGAGCATCTCTGAACGCACAGTACGTCGAACTTTGAGGCAGATGGGCTACAGCAGCAGAAGACCACACCGGGTGCCACTCCTTTCAGCTAAGAACAGGAAACTGAGGCTACAATTTGCACAAGCTCATCGAAATTGGACAATAGAAGATTGGAAAAGCGTTGCCTGGTCTGATGAGTCTCGATTTCTGCTGCGACATTCGGATGGTAGGGTCAGAATTTGGCGTCTACAACATGAAAGCATGGATCCATCCTGCCTTGTATCAACGGTTCAGGCTGGTGGTGGTGGTGTCATGGTGTGGGGAATATTTTCTTGGCACTCTTTGGGCCCCTTGGTACCAATTGAGCATTGTTGCAACGCCACAGCCTACCTGAGTATTGTTGCTGACCATGTCCATCCCTTTATGACCACAATGTACCCAACTTCTGATGGCTACTTTCAGCAGGATAATGCGCCATGTCATAAAGCTGGAATCATCTCAGACTGGTTTCTTGAACATGACAATGAGTTCGCTGTACTCAAATGGCCTCCACAGTCACCAGATCTCAATCCAATAGAGCATCTTTGGGATGTGGTGGAACGGGAGATTCGCATCATGGATGTGCAGCCGACAAATCTGCGGCAACTGTGTGATGCCATCATGTCAATATGGACCAAACTCCCTGAGGAATGCTTCCAGCACCTTGTTGAATCTATGCCATGAAGAATTGAGGCAGTTCTGAAGGCAAAAGGGGGTCCAACCCGTTACTAGCATGGGGTACCTAATAAAGTGGCCAGTGAGTGTATATATATATATATATGCGTCTATTTTTAACGCTGTTGCCTTTGTGTAGATATTTAAAGATGGCCATCTTCAAGTATGACTCTTTGGATTTATATGAAATGCTAAAACTTGACAATAAAATTTTCATTGGTGACATTTACTAAGGTTAATAAAAGTATTGTTCATTTGTTAATTTCACCATTTACAAATACATTTCCACATATTAAAGTTGTATTTCTTTACATTAGTTAATGCACTACGAACTAACATAAATGATCAAGGTATAATTAATATATTCCTATTTATATTAGTGCATTTAGTACATAAGTTTAGTTTATTACAATATTACAACAGTTTTTGTTTTGATAAATGCGTGTCTGTGTATACATACAAATGTGTGTATATACAGTACACATACAGACATGTACAATTATAATAATATATAGGCTACACACACAGACATTTATTACGTAAGCAAAAACTTTTGTTAGATGCGAATAATCGATTTAACAACAGAACTAATTTTATATATATATATATATATATAAAGTACAGTACATGTTCATGGTTCAGAAAGGTTTATATATATATAAAGTACAGTAACGTTACATGTTCATGGTTCAGTAAGGTTTATATATATATATATATATATATATATATATATATATATATATATATATATATAAAGTTCAGCCCTATTTACGTATTATGTATGTGTTCACTCATTATCCTTTTTTTATAACTACGTTATCGGTTGATTACTCGGTCATCGACCAGTGCGGTTAAGCCTAGATTTCGTTACCGAAATTACCTCGAATATAAACAATAATTTCCGTCTCAGATTGCGATAAACGCCCATCCAATCGACTCTAGACATTATAGCAGCATCGAATGTGCTTTATGAATCAATAAAAGCAGCATTTATTTAACGTGCAGCGGTTCGAAAGCAAAGCACACAGACAGATCCATTAATGGGTTAATGCTTAAATGAGAGCTCTCCTCTTAACACCGGATTACTGGCCGATTATAACATCCTGCTGAGGTTAACGTTACTTGCCAGCCTGCTTGTGCCATATGAGACAAGTTAAGGCTTGGTTGCAAATGCTATCACAGTACAGTTTATCTGCGAGGTTAATCTGTGCTATTATATCAACACACTCAATGTCACAACACAGTCATCGGCCTGTTCCGGAGAACGACGCCGAGCGACATAAAACATAAGCGTATAAACTCTTACTCACCAAATCTGGAATTTAAGAAGTGGACCGGCGGCAAACTGCATCTTCATCTTCTTTACGCCATTGATATCAGCTGAGGCGCTGTAAAGAGTACAGGCCCATAATATTATCACCGAGAGAGGCAACCAACGCATCTTCCCCCACGACGATCAGTTACAGAACTGAAGGCAGGAAGTGGACTGCTGAATTTCATACGGGTAATTCTAAAAGCGACGCTGTGATTGGTTCGTGACTGAATCCCGGCTCATTTCCACGAATCGGTTCTTTAGAACAGTTCATTTCAGAGAACTCGTTAAAAAATATTGCGTCATGACGTGATTTCTTCTTTCTTCTTTTTATTTAGTCTCTTATTGGCCTTTTTATGTTTACCGATGTTTAATCTACCTTCAAATTTCTAGGTTTTAAAACTAATTCAAACTAAGTCTTAGATTTTAAAAATAAGAAACAGTCTCCCTCAAGCCAACATCAAAGTTCGTCATCTTGACAAACTTTTTTTTTATCTAGTTTAAATATTCAAATGTCTCAGTTTAGTTAATTACAAACAACACTACCTGTCAAACGTTTGGAATAATTAAGATGCTTTGAAGAAGTCTGTAATGCTCACCAAAGGCTGCGTTTATTTGATCAAATTTGATCAGTAAAACAGTATTGTGATTGTGCAATCATTGTGCATTTTAATATGCAATTTAATCTTAACTATTCCAGATCTTTGACTGGAAGTAGTTAACATAAAGTCCTTAAAAAACATACAAATTGTTTCATCAACCATAAAGTGAATCAACTCGCTTCTCAATTCTGAAAGAGTAGGTTCTTTAACTCTGTGAATTGTTCTCTGAAAATATCAGATTCCTTCCGAATTGTGAAAGAGGCCTGTCCCAATACCTATGCCCAAAATACCTACTGGGACTGTCCGAATTCAAGCTGGTTTTGCAACCCGGTTCAATCGATTCATTTAAAAGATTCGACTCAAAAGAACAAATCGTTCACAAACCGGATATCAGTATTTGTGTATTGTTTTTTTCTTCTAGAAATGTTACACCTTTGACTGTTTTACGCCTGCAGAACAAGAAAAAAAAATATTTTTTTTTGGAAATATCCAAGGCTGCCAACCCAAGGTCTTGATTAATATGAACTATTTGTACAAGTGTATAACCACATTATGCATTTTAAACCACATTATGCATTTTTAAAAACTGAACTTTATAAACTTAGTAAATAATTAATAATTTAATAAGTAATTTAGCGTTGACATTTATTATCAGCGTTTTGCTAAAAGCGGGCTGGCCCTGAGCATCATCAATAGTCCATTTGCGTTCTTCCGGTGTAGGCGGAGTTTACATTCCGGGGACGTAGACAAAAATCGACGTAGTTTTCTTTTCATCCTCACAAGTAGTTTGTGTTGTGTTCGTCATATTTGTGCCTGTGACCAGCTCACTTTTTACATTACACCAGCATTTTGCAACGATGGTCGCCAAACAGAGGATTCGTATGGCCAACGAGAAACACAGCAAAAACATCACCCAGAGAGGCAACGTCAAATCGACGGTATGACGTCTCTTCACGATCTTCAACAGTGTATCCGCAGAAGAGAAATGAACCTAATGTAATTGTGCTAACATGGCTGGTTGATTTTAATATATTAGGCGTTGTGGTTTATCTTTCTTTGTAGTGAAATACTGTGCTTATACTGCAGTATGCTGAAGCTCACTGCACTACTATTAGTAAATAATGCGATTACTTAGCAACTGATTTGAATGTGAATTCACACAGAGAACCGTGAGTGATGAGAAGTGTCGGTGGGACCATGGCTCTTGGCACTCTTCATCTTTGTTGTTTGCGGCTCAGGTGAGTGAAATGACCAATTCTAAACATTAACAAGATTATCATATAATAAACATGTTAATTTGAATACTATTTGTTTTTATACGAGCTGGTGTTGCACTTTTTATTGAGTCAGAGATAAAGCCGACCTCCACTCAACGGTTTTTTTGGCACACTCACACTGTGAAACCTTGTGAAGGCTGAGATAATAATGCACTATTTACATGGACAAGGCTGGACTGATAGCATGACTTTATCTGCTCATTTGGGGTACAACACGTGGATTTGCAGGTGTTGAGACTCTCAAAACGAGCAAGAATATTAACAACACTGCTTAAAGTCACCATGAAATCAAAATGTACAATTCTTTTATTATTTTTATTGAATACTGCAGAATTTATCATAAAGGATTTATCCATAAAGCGGTACGGGTAGGGATAATGTACATTCGGCTGTTTTTGTTTATCTCAAAATAAACCCGATAGATTGATCACGAGTCTTGCATCAGCCTGAAAGGTGTTTATTCTGCGATAACAACCATCTGAAGGTAAATTATCCCATTTATTACACATCTATTTGCCACATAAGCAATAACCAGGCACAAAATATTGACTTGATTTTAAATATTTTATAAGATCTTTAAACACAAAGCTTCCATGGATAGAGCAGTTGCTAGCATGGCAAACACGTAATAATGGATAAGAAATGTTAATATGAGAGGAAACCGTTTTAAAATCTTACCTATTTGTTATCTTATAATAACCCATGTACTGTACAAAACAATAGTCGCAAAATGACCGCTGCAGCGTTTCTATGAAACAGAGAGAGACAGGCTAACTAAACGCAAAACTTCCATGAGGAAAAAAACATTCCTAGCAAGCGTAAAGCACCGACTTCAGTGACGGTAACCCGGATGACGCCCGTTTCACACATACTCCGTTTGCAGTGCGTATGCGGTCCGTATCTTTTTCCGTACCCATGTTAACAGGTTAGAGCTTTCACACTGCACGCGGATGCAGTCCGTCGATCCGTTCCAGTTGCGGTGCGTATACAGCAGTGCAGAGATCGTTTCGTGCACGAGTCTATTTCTGCTGTGCTGCAAACGCAGAAATAAAGTGACAGCGCACGGTTCGTGGTCAAAATGAACTCAGATTGACCTCGAAATGTATTAGTTTCACCATAAATGCATTTAATTCATTAAAATATAATAATCTCTCCATAAATTTATATTTAATTGTTTTTTCTTTTTACTTTAAGACATTACTTAATATATATATAAGTAATGCATGGAATTGTAGGCTATGCATTCGTTGTTTAAATTGTGTTTAAACGTGCATGCGTCCATTAAAGTTTGTAAAAGTGTACAAAGAGAATCGCAATGCTGGCAAAACTTTTATTTTAATAAAAGTTGCTGCATAGGTGAACATATTTTGATTAGCAAAAACCAGGACACATGGCTCGGCAAACAAATGATACTCGAAGTTTACTCAAAGATGCCTTATTAATTTCAATACATTTAATAAAGGCTATGCGCCCTCTGTGGATAGAAAATTGTTATATTGTAAGAGGCTATATCGAATTTTCCCCAAAATGAACTTAGACAAAATCTGTTGCTACTTTTACCATTTATGAATATCAAACATTCTCCTGATGAGCATACTGACACCTTGTCCGTGCACAGTGGGTGTCATCTATTCGCCTGTATCCTATTTTTAATATTTTCTTTCGGGTCCGAATTTTCCGCGTTGTCTGCGGATGTGACGTTAAGCGCGTTCATGTTATACGTTTCCGAATCACTCTGCTTAACACCAGCTCATCAGCAAGTGGCCTACACTGGAGTCGCAGCAGAACACTTATCTCAAACAATATATGTATTTGACTGTTCTTACCTCTGTAAAACATAATGCTGACCTCCATGTAGCGGATGACATGTGCACTGTGCACTACGAGTGCCACTGCAAGCAGAAGGGAGAGCAGTTCTGTTTCTGGGCCACATGGTGTCAGTCAGAGTTAGATTTAGAAAACGCATGTAGCCTCTTCAAGATACAAATTCAGATAGGCTTCTCAGAGGATGATCAACATGTTTTATGAAAGGTTTAAAAATAATTCATGAAATAATGATAAAAAAATAATGTCTCTTCTGTATAGAAAAATAAATATATAAATATAAATTAGAAAAATAAATACCTTCAAATTGAACAAAATACCTCTCACAAACTTACAAAAACAAACTAGTTTTCTTCCTTTTATCCTGTTTTCTTCCTCATCCTCCTTGTTTGCCCATCTCCTATATTTTGCTGTAAAGCTTTTTTTTTAAACCGACATCACTTTATAAAAAACGGCCAGGACAGGACGTGAAAACAGGACATGTCCTGGGATAACAGGGCTGTTGGTCACTGGTCACCCTATTACATAACTTCTGAATTTGAAATAAAAATAGTGAGTGTTTGTGGTACAGCATACGCACTGCAAACGCAGCATGTGTGAAAGCATTTTAGCGCGTGCTGCTCCTGTACCGGATGCGCACCGCAACACTCACCGCATACGCACTGCACACGGAGTATGTGTGAAGCGGGCGTGAGCCTGTGTTACAGGTTGTTATCGGGGAATAAAATACTGCTGGATGTATTACTGCGATTGACCAATCAAAATCAATTATTACACAGACTTAAAGGAATAGTTCACCAAAAAAATGAAAATTAAGTCATTAATTTCTCACCCCCATGCTGTACCAACCCCGTAAGACCTTTGTTCGTCTTCGGAACACAAATGAAGATATTTTAGATTAAATTTAGAGAGGTGGATCATCATGCTACATAAGCTGCCTAAGGGATTGAAACTTGACAGCCCAGAAAATCATTGAAGAAAATGTTCTAAATGTTCCATGTGACTACAGTGGCTTAATTATAGGGTTGGGTATCGAGATTTCGATTTGAAACCAGGACTAACTTTCGTTTTTCCGGAATCATTCAAAAGTTAAAATTTCGATTCCTAGTTTCGAATATTCACAGTCCGGCGACCGAAAGAAGAAACCGCTGAACAACACCAACGAAGAAGCGTTGTACCGTAAGTGTTGGCATAACCGCGCGAGTCGAACATGAGTAGCTTACGTCGACGGTCCAAAGTGTGGCTTCACTTTTCAAAAAATAATCAAAATCTCAGCAAAATGCTAAATTTGTGACAAAAGGAGCATTTGTGACCGAAGGAGTATTTCCTTCAGAAAGACTGTTGGTTAGCAAGGTTAGCTAAACTTTTTTGACCCTGCCTCTTAAAAGAATCGGAATCGAAGAATCGCTAGGAACTTTTGCGTCGCTTTTGCGATCTCCTTCAACTACTTCAGTTCAGTTCTCGTGCATGCGTCGTGGAAATTTATTGAACTCTCGTTGCAGGCCTATAAGGAAGAAATGGAATAGTCGAATAAAGTCGTTATTTCTGTTTGTTTTCTCACACAAAATGTATTCTCGTCGCTTGATAAACTTCTAGTTGAGCCACTGTAGGCACATGGAATATTTAAACATTTTCTTCAATGACTTTCTCTGGGCCGTCAAGTTTCAATCCCTTGGGCAGTCTATGTAGCAGTGATCCACCTCTCAAGTTTAATCCAAAATATCTTAATTTGTGTTTCGAAGACGAATCAAGGTCGTTTCCCTGGAAGCTTTCTGGGAAGCTGGAAAGGAAGCTTTCACTCGGATATACGTACATCACAATACGTAAGAAAGTCTGTATCTTGTACTCGATACGGCCGATCTGACAGCCGGCTCAGATCTACACATTTTTTATAGACATACAGTAGTTTTAAGCCAAGCTCAGGACTAATGGTGCGTTCTATTATTCATCCGTCTCGAAGATCTGAATCGGACGACAGACGTTGCCTAGCAACACGCCCCCTTTCCTCAGATTTCTCCTCTCAGACTTCGGACAACCGTGAGAACACCGAGCAAGAATTCAGTTTCGGAATTCAAGATGGCTGCGCCCTGTGACTTGTAAGAATGAATTGTTTTCATTGTTTTTGAACAGCTTTGGTATTTTAAATGACAATTAAAATCACTCGTATTACTGCGTCCCATAAGGTATGGGAATCGATTGTTGTTTGTGCTATTTCTAATGTTGCTAGCGTTGCTAACAGAAGATTAACATGAAAAACATTAAATAAAGTGAACATTTTCAAGTTCAAATGTCTGCGTTTTGATAAGGTGTTGTCATAATATATTTTTTTAATGTAAGTGCCTGGTACTCGGCCAGTTCCATATCGTTAAAACAGCTTTCCGGGAGGCGTCCATTTTTTTCTCCGACTTCGGACACGCAAATCATAATAGAACGCTCTGAAGTGTGGACGTGACGTCAAATCCGAGGTCCGAGTCGGTTCCGTTGGCTATAGTAGAACGCACCATTAGTGTTTCAGGCTGATTTATACCTGATTTACCCCTTCTTGACATCCAGAGAAAAAATTACATTCAGGGCACTGGTTGATTTCGACGTTCGGCCCAGATTGTCTGGTAATGTTCAGCATTTACAGATCTAACCTTAAATGGTTCGGTGGACTACGGCGATGGAGATCAACACTGACTGCCTTTATAATGTCTCCTCATATAATGTGTACAGCATTTTGCCACGACACAGCGTCCGTTTTGTTTACATCCACTTCCCTGTGAGATGCTAAATCTGGGATTATAATTTTAAGAATTTCTTGTAGTGTGATGATGATGTGCCATGGTTTTCAAATCTTGTAGTGTGTGTACAGGTTTGTGCAATCTCCATAATGTGCGCGATGCAACCAGAATTCACGACTTTAGTCGTAATGGCCCCATCTGGACTTGATGTGGCACCTGCTCTGACACGGGTTTCTTCCAGCTCTAGCAGGCTCTCCTTTACCCAGTGTCCTTTGGAAATCTGTTTGCATTGAACGAATGACATTTTCGTCCCATGTTTTCAGGGTCATCTTGCTCTCTGTTTGTTTGCCTGCCCTAACTTTTGTGATCTTTTGCTATCTTTTTATTTGATTAGATCCAGAAAGCATATGTTAAAGATGTCGCTCTTTGTGAAAAATCTGTTTACTTTGGTTTAGTGAAGAAAAAAATGACCCATTATAAACCAATAAAGCTTGCATTTAAAGGGGTCATGAACTGGCTTTTTAAATGTTTTTGTTTTGAGGTCAACTTATGACGTTCGCTTGGTTTTTACATTCAAAAACATAAAAATGAATAAGTTATGGGCTATTTTCTTCCCTAGTTTTCAGCCTACTTGAAAAATGTCTTGGATTTTATGGGCGTATTGCATTGAAGACTAGGAAGTAAGCAGCCCACTGCAGTGAGTGGATAACAGTTTTGCATATTATAATGAGCTTCAACTCTGTCGTTGGTTTTGAGTCAGGTGCACATGGTAGAATTTGTTTTGAAAACCACTGTTGTAAAATGGCAACCGGAATGATTCTCGCCCATACATGTTTGACCCAGAGTCTGATCCCGAATCGCAGGACAATGAACCAACAGCACCTCGAATACAATCGGATACTTGTACGACACATACACATAATTATTAGATATCAAACGATCTGTAACAATGCAATGCTAGCCAAGTAGATTATTATTTCTAAAATAAAAATATTACTCACATAAGTGTGTTGCACCACTCCTGTTGGATCCAATATAGAAGGTAACGTAGACTAATCATGTTCCGATACAACGATGTTCCGTACAGATTAACTTTAACCGCCGATCGCTGAATAAATACTTCTAGGTCATACACAAAATGCATATCTGAGTCGTCTTCATTTCTCCCTCTTATATTATAATTGAGATTTAACTCACCCGTCGGTGCACGTGGGGAAAACGTCCAATGTTGTCAAATGGCAGCCGGATTCGCCCATACATGTTCGACCCCAGAGTCCGTGTGTTGCACAATTCCTGTCAGATCCAATATAGACGGCACATTAAACACGTACTTTTCTTCACTATATCTGCTGGTAACGTCATTAAAAACAAATTTTAACCAGGCATTCCTAATATTGGAATCCAGAGGAAGCTTATGCAGCGACTGTCTTCTTCCACAGCCAGGCACAGCACAACATTTTGTCACACGGAATGTTTATTGCTGGCCGCTCGCTCTCAGTTTGTCATCACGAGGTATGCTTTTGTTTACCTATGTGTGAATGCGTGAATCGGTGGGCGGGGCTAAACTGGCCGTGTTGAAGTAGGCGTTGATGAGCGGGTGGGGTTTTAGCGTCATTGACGTCATACTTCCACACTTTCAAAACGAGACGTTTGTTGAGGCTGGTGTCAATAAAAGCTTTTATTGGACTAACAAGGTCGTTTTTTTAGTTCTGAAACTTACAGGATATTCTTATAATATGATGACCTCTTAGATGTCAAAAGCTCAAGGAAAATTTGATTTCTCAGTTCATCACCCCTTTAACATTTAAGTTGCTATAAACCTTGACTTCACAAAGTTGAGGTTATCAATATTGTTCTCCTCATTTTTTCCAAAGCTGTGATATCACTGTTTAATACTTTTTTTACATTTTTTTCAGCAATATTCCAGATCATTCAGAGCATTCGAATGGGCATGTAAAGAGGACCAGTGATGTCTCAACTCTCCACTCCTTGCCACTTCCACATACTGAGCCCAAGGAGCTTTTCTGAAAGGCTTTTTGTTGATTTTATTGATTTATCATCTTCTGTGAGGTGCAACAATTCTGTCATTCCTCTCTGGTGCCTTTTTAATGAAGAAAAAAAAATCAAAAAGCCATAAAATTGCATTCCGATCAATTGTAATGTTATCTTCTGTCAATCTATTCTTTGATGTAATGTAAAAATCTTAATATCGCAAGGAGTAATGTGATTTGTAATGCCTGATTTCTCGATCATTCCTGTAATAATTGTGCAAAACTGATTTAATGATATTATTTTTTGGGACCCCCAAACATTCAATCGTTTTGTAGTTTCCACAGGATATTATGAATGAAAAGCCAGTCAGCTCATCGATATCACACCTCATATTAATTTTCTTTTGACTTGTTTTCTTAGTAATTTAATAGCTGCTTCCTTTCTTCCAGAATATTAATTTTCAGCCTGGATAATGTAGTTCTCTGGCACATTGTGGTACTCTTTACCATAATAGAATGAGGTTTTTCTCAGATGATGATATAGTCATGTGTCATGATAGCATAGTGGAGGAAGAGAAACAAAGCTGGATGTAAAATAAAAGGTTAATGTTGGTTACCACAGTTATCAGCACCCATTGACTTCCATAGTAAGAAAATATTTGATTGAACTATTCTTCAAAAATATCTTCTTTTTGTGTTCAACAGATGAAAGATACTCATTCAGGTTTAGATCAACTTAAGGGTGAGTCTTTTTTAGGTGAATTATCCCTTTAAGTAATACTTGAATTTCAGTGGGGAACAAGTAACAGCTTTTATAAGTGTTTGTGAAAATTAAAATGTTCAGTACTGAAAGACTCTTGTATTTGATTATAGAAGCAATATTATTTAACAGTTCATGAACATGGTATTATGCTCTCTCCCTTCTAGTAAAGCATCCAGACAGTATAAATAAGGAAATCTTCGGTGTGGATTTTTATTGCTAATTCTTGTTAATTGAAAAAATCCTTCAGTTGGGACTTAATGATACAAGAATGAAGAATTGCTGAAAATGAGATATGTTGTTAAAGTCCTCCTGTAGTCAATAATTACATCCCTTAATACTCATTTTTGATCACCAAATGACATTTAAACGTTTTTTTTATTGAAAATAGCTTGAATGTAACTACACACTTGACTCATTTAGTATATACACTGTTCTATGAATATTCATATTATCCCCGCCTCCACTTACTCACTCAGCTCAGAGATCCAGTCGTTGACGATCACAGGTTGACCTGATTGGTGGTTACAAGGTAGTGTGTGAACGTCAGAAACACCAGAGACTTTTAGGTTCTTTGATTCACTGCAGTTTTAAGGAGAAAATAGACAGAAATTGTGATAACTTAAATTTTCACATTGTTTGATATATTAAAAACACCACTTGAGACATAAACAACATTAAAAACGTGATTTTCACCAATAAATATTTTTAATTAAAGTTATTTTTTTTATTTTCTAGACTGTCGAAACTGTTAATGATTGGTAAAGTATAATAAAAACATAAAATATTAAGGATACAATATTAACTAGATAAACATTAACTCAGTAGTTCAGTTTTGAGTAATTATAAACCGAAGTGAATAACGCTACTGAGCTTCCGCAATGTGGCGCTACGGGCCCATCTCTGTTACTTTCATTGGCCACGAAGAAGAGGGGAACCGCTCTTGTCAGAGATGTTGCTGTGGAGACCTAAAGTGTACGTACTCAGGCAAGATAAACAATTAATAAATTTTCTTATTAACAGTTACCAACTCAAGTCGTTAAGCTCCGCATTTCCGTGTATGAAAACCTTTGGTCAAACTTAAGCGAACTAACGCGTGTTACAGCAGTCGGTGAATGTGTTCGCTCACATTAGCAGGTTAGTTCAATGTTTGCATAGTTAGTAACACTGACCCAAAAAAAAAAAAATTTTTTTTTGCATGCTTAATTTTTGTGTGAAAACTGTGAATATTTTTTTTCTGAATTACTTTGATAAATAAGAAAGGTAAAAAGAACAGCATTTATTTGAATGTGTATAAATGTTTTCTGTCTCTTTTGATCAAGTTAATGCATCCTGGCTAAATAAAAGTATATAGTTTTTCACATATTACTTACCCCAAACCTTTGAATGGGAGTGTCTCATGGTTTCTACAAAATAAAATAAAAAATAAAATATAAAATCAGCAGTACAAATCTCAACATTGAAAATAAAAAATAAAATATAAAATCAGCAGTACAAATGTCAACATTGATATTAATAAAGAATGTTTCTTGAGCAGTGAATCTTCATATCAGTGATTTCTGAAGGAGACACTGGAGAAATGATGCAGAAAATTCAGCTTTGACATCACAGGAATAAATGATAAAACTTAAAAAATTATAACAATTTTTAAAACAGAAAACAGTTATTTTATATTGTAATAATATTCACAATATTGAAGTTTTTACTGTATTTTCAGATCAAATAAATACAGCCTTGGTGAGCAGAAGAGACTTCTTTAAAAAACATTTTGACTGGGGTACACACATACATGTGAGTGTGTCTGTGTGTGTTTATATATTAGGGATGCACCGATATGAAATTTTTGGCCGATGACGATAACTGATAATTCTTTATGAAAGCTGATAACCGATATATTGTCTTATTATATATTAACCAATATATTATCGAATATA
Source organism: Hybognathus amarus (assembly GCA_030378365.1). Lineage (NCBI taxonomy): Eukaryota > Metazoa > Chordata > Actinopteri > Cypriniformes > Leuciscidae > Hybognathus > Hybognathus amarus. The sequence goes on along the minus strand of JAQIUQ010002382.1, from coordinate 7,207 downwards.
CAATCTAAATCAAATTGAAATTCATTGGTTGATGTGTAATGACCCTCTATATGCTAAATTTATATCCTGCTTGAATGTCATATACTGAAATTCTCATGTGTTTGTTTTCTTGTCTTTGCACCTAAAGGCTTTTTCCGATGTCTTCATCGCTAACTGGGGTTTAGACAACACTCTCCAGCCCGGTCTACACTCACGATGCTGCAAGCAGAAACGCTCCAACTGCTGTGCCTCACAGCCTCCAGTGGGGTACCTCTCTTCTCACGCGGCTCCACCAAGCAGCTTCCCTTTTCCGTCGTCGGCTCCCTAAACGGCGTCCATATGTTCGCGCGGGCCACGGTGCTCAGCTATCGAGCTGCGGAGACGGATCGGGGCAGCCGTGTGGTCTGGCAGGTTTCCAGGAGAGCCTGATGCTGATCGCGGTGAGTGGCGGCGGGGCTCCGACATCAGCGGAGCTGCAGTTGCGCCGCCTGCTGGAGAACGTGTGGAACTGCATGGTCTTGGTCCTGGGACAGGACGAGCTGGTGAACATACGCAACGTGGAGCGGTTGAAGCGAGAGCTGCGCTCCTGCTACCGCCTGTTCGACTTGCTCTTAGAGCGTGTCAATGACGAGCAGGGCTTTATGGGAGATCTGACGCGATGCGCCGACTGCTTGCTTCCCTCCTCCTCCGCCTTGCTTCAGGACGCCTTGGACTCCTTCGCCCAAGCGGCGGAGGCCGAGTTCGGCTGCCTGCTAGTGCGCGGCCGCGTGGCGCAGGCCACGGAGAAGTGGTGGTCACGACTGACTTCCCAGGAAGTTGTTGTGCTCTCAATCCTGATGCACTCACTTTCTAAATGCATCGTCATGTGACTACCCGGTCTTCCTTCCTCAAGGAGTCCTACCGTCGCCATTCGCTTGCTCGGTTTCCAACTCCTTCCCGGGGTTCATGTGTGCGTCCTCTGTGGACCCAAACCCTCTTTGTACAAGGCGGAGAATGAGCTTGTTAGTCGTTTTTGGTCCACTTTGGTGGAGAATCTACGGAGCTGTTTGGAGCAGGCCGACCGCTCCACTCTTCCTCCGTCTGTGAGCCTTCGCTGGGACATCCAGGCTCTTCTGCTCATCAACCGCGAATCTGAGACGCGCGGTCACTGTCTGCCCTCGGGTCCGCGGCGGAGCTCCGGCGGAGGCTACGCCTCTTCTTTCATCCGGAAGGCGCTTGGAGCTCCTTCGCCTCTCTTACACTTTTGCCGTGACTCGATATTTCTCCTCACAGGAGACATCAGTCTCGTCAGCCTCGGAAGATTTCTCTAGGGATTTACCCACGTCCCCGTGCAGTGCTACCTGGTGACTGAGGAGTGTAAGTGTTACGGCCTGCAGAGTCCCAACACCAGCTCTTCCTCCTCATGGATCTCTCTGTGCCGACATTCGCCTTGCGTTCTGTCGCTACACAAACTCTCTCAGCGATTACTTCTGCGACTGCTTTTTAACACATCGCTTTGCTCCTGTATGGGTTACTTAACCGAGTACCAGCGGATCTGGCATAGAAGGGAAAACTCTTCAAAAAAGGAAAATTCTGTCATTGTTTTCTTACCTATGTCGTTGCTAGAAACCTGTTAGCCTTTGTTTCTTCTGTGAAATGATTAAGAAGAATTAAAAAAAATTTTTTATCCAAAACAACATTGAATCCACATTGACTTTCATTGTTCCTCACGAAGACATTTAGCCAAATATGTGTTTCACAAGTAAGTAAAGACATACAGGTTCTTGGGACAAAATTATGACCGAATTTTCATTTTTGTATGAACTATCACTCTAACATCATGGTTAAGCTTGTGCTTGGTTGCATATTAATCAAAAGGAGAATTTTGGTGACACTTTACAACAGGGGTCAATTTGTTAGCATTGGATATCAAACTAACCCAGGGGTTCTCAACTCCAGTCCCGTGACCCACTGCTTCTGCATATTGTGTATGTCTGCCTTATTTAACACACCTGATTCAAATCCTCAGCTCGTTAAGATGTCTCCTAACGAGCTGAGGATCTGAATCAGGTGTGTTAAATAAGGAGACATACACAAATGCAGAGCAGTGGGTCGCAAGGAGCTGAAGTTAGAACCCCTGAACTAACCACGAATAGTACTTTTTTATTAATATTAATTAATCTAATGATCATTATAATGCTAGAATTTGAATTCCTGCAAGTCTACAAATACTTTGAACAATAAGTAACAGTGAACAATATCAGATTTGTAACTTAGTATTAACCTTGATTTATACATACCTGTAATACGTGTTAAGTAAGTTAAGTAATTAAGGTTTGTTCACAATAAAATAACATTTTTAAAGATGTTCAGTGAACAATAGCAGATTTATAAATCAATAGTAGCCTAGATTAATACAGTTTATAATGTATTTTGCATAATGCGTTAATGTTAACAAATTGAACCTTATTTTAGTGTGTCCACAGCATTTTGGATTGTTACAGTGCAAGTATTTGGAGCTAGAATAACAGGATTTTAAACAAACAAGATTCTTAAATCTACTGTATGACTGTTATATGTGTCACGTTCACACTGTGAGACCAAATTCTACCTTTGATTTGTCATTGTTACTGAACATGGATGCATTTTTGAAAGCTGTGTATGTTAATATTCAGTTTGACACTGGCGAATAAATTAGTTTATTAGTGGTGTTAATGTTAATTAGTGGTGTGAATAAATATATATTGTTTGAAATGCATCTTTTTTGTGGGGGGAAATAAAATCTGCGTTCTAGCATAAATCTGATTTTTTTTTTTTTTTTAAATGTAACCACTCCCTCTGCTGGCCAGTCTTATTACGTTCCAAAAAAACAGAAATGTTCTTTTTTTTAGGAAGTGTAAGGATCACCTGTCGGCCACGTGTTCCACGTACAAGACAAACAAATTCAGCAGTCTGACATGTAACTTGAAACTGCTGAACAATTCCAGTGTTACAGTTATTCAAATTGTACACAAGTCACACTGGTCTAGAATGCACAACAACCTTTAACCTTATATTATTGCACACAACACTTACAGTAAAGCAGTCCTATGTTTTGAAAATACACTAAATAGTGTACAGTAGCACAAACGGCTGATGTAAATGCTTCATTTTACAGTTCTGCTTACATATGATGTACTTACTGTAGTAATTACAATAACTGGGTAATAACTAGGTACTAACCCTGAACCTACCCCTAACCCATGTACTTACCTTATATTAGCCAGTACTTTCTAGGCAAGTACACTGTACTGTACTGAAGGAAGTGGTACCCAGCTATTATGTGTGTTCTATGAGATAACTGGCTTGCTTCAGTCCCAAGGAACCCAAACTCCATTAGGAGAGAAAGCGAGAATGGAGAAAAACAACCTTGGGAGCAATGTGCCCCAAAGGCTTGCACCTGGTTTTGGCGGAGAGAAGACATGATTATCAGATATCTTAAAGAGACCGACAACAGTAGAACACAATTCTCCTTTAAATCTTTCTCATAATGTAAGCAACTGTGGTGAAATTGAGACCATTTTACCAATCTCGCTGACGTTCAATACTATAACCAAACATGGAAGGGAACAACAACTATTCACAATCTTGTGATTCATAAGATGCATCATATCTGTTATCATTTCTTAGTGAACTTTCATTGACTTGAATCAGGGGGAAAGAAGAGGGGGATGTGAGGAGAGAAGTGTGTCCTAGAGTCTTTCTTCTAGAAAATTTCTTCAGATTGTTTTATTGCGGGGTGTTTTATCCGTGCTCCGTCTTGGAAGGAAAACCAGTCTTAATGCAGGAGATAACAAGAGGACGTATTTGAATACGCTACATAAGCTGGTTAAATAAAGACAGCATTTTGGCTGTGAGTATGTGTCATTGCACAAGCATTTTCAATAGTACATTTATATCTTGTTTTCAAAAGAAATAGCATTTTACAACCTGATATCAAAGTTACCAGCATTACACCCAACAATCGAGTAATGTAAAAAAACATAATGACAAAGTAAAGTCAAATATCCGTGAGGTGTATAAGGAAGAACATATCTCTGTTTTCATTCGCAGTATAGTTAAGAAAATAAACACTTTCTCAAAAAATGATCATGTTAGCCTGACAGTCCTTGTTCTTTTGTTCACATATAATTTACCATTAACAAATTAAACTTTTGTTGGCTTGAGGACCATTCCTAGTCACTCCCGCAGTCAAAAGGTAAGCTGAATATTCGGTACAGTGCAATGAATAAGCTCTATAAATGAGTAAAAGAAAATGAAGCCATGTTCCATATAACTATTTAGCCGCACCCAGTTTACTCATATCTTTGCTTAAAGAAAAAACCCGGGTTCAAAACCAGATGAGATCATGACATGCCTCAGTTTGCAAAGACAATGTGTTATTGCAGTTCTGCTTTCAATGGAGGTCTATGGGGCCGCTGAGACTGTCCTGTCAACTCCCTAGCCTCTCACTAAAGCAAGTTTGAGGATTAGATCATAGATATTATAAAACAAGTCATGTCACATTTTATGTTAATAGCGCTTTTTACAATACAGAGTGTATCAAAGCAGCTTCACAGTGATAACATGAAAATAATACAACTAATTCGTTTAGAAGAAAATTGCATCATCGTCCACCTGAAAGTAAGGCAGATCAATGATATTGTTGAATATTAAATGTCCCCAATTAAGCAAGCCAAAAGCCAAGGAACCAAAACTACATCAGAGACAGAATGGAGAAAAAACCATGGGAGAAACCAGATAGTTCGTTGGCCAATGAACACACAGTGTGTGATAATGATTCAGGCAACATTACAGGTCAGAAGTCACATTGGATCAGAACATTCATAACATTTATCCAGTTCCACCTGTTGGAGGTCGGAATCATGCTTGGTATGGAGACGAGTTTGTTAAAGATCAGTGCTGATGGCTGTCGAGTCCATTAAGCCTTAAGAACAGAATAAAAGCAGCAGGCATTGCCTATAGCTTCAACTTCTGTTTTAATCTTTATTGGCCACCTGAGTGCCTGTTGATGGTTGTATAATAAAGGGAATTACAGATTATATGGTTCACCCAAAAATCTTATCTCTAAGCTAGTGCATTGGCTGTCTCTAAGTACATGCACACTTTTATTGAAGGGCTGTGCTATATTTACCTATTCACCCTGTTTGAAATGGGTCAAGCCACCTCTGATTAATACTATCGCAACACAATGGTGTGACTTAAGCCAAATTGGCCTCAAAGAGGCATAAAAGCTATAACAGCTGATACATTTATCACCAAGTCCACACAAATTGATCTTTGGCAATTGTGAATAAATGATGTCATATGCACAGTTTCTATAGATTACCTCATAAGAGCAGTTTGCACTGGAGTAATGAGGAAATGACAAATATCAGGACTGATTTGTTCTGTGCTTTATGTTTAAATATGGTTGGTCACATGTTTCTGTCCTCTAAGCTAAGATGCAAACTCAATGACATTATTTGCTAGTCACTGACATGCTTTTATGACTACAGATGACTTGTGTGTTTTCTTGTGAGTAATCATTGAACTCTGGAAATGACAAGATTGCATGTATGAATGTAGCTGGGTTACATTGTTTAGCCAAATCGTCCATCTGTCAGTCTATCTGTTTACCAGTTACTGTAAAAATACTTGCTGCCTTAAAGCTACACATGTGTGACTTTTACCCCCATCTAGCATTGAAAAGGCATATGACCATCCAGGTGAATATCAGTTTCTGTTCCTCTTTTATTCTGATTTCGCTTTAACTCTGATACGGTGAGCCAGTCTAGTCCAAGATTAACATGGCTTCCAGTTCGACCTCGTCCATGAGTGTTAAACTCAAACGTAACGCGAAAGGCGAAGCTTGAATTAACGCGTATGTCCCTCTTTGGCTAATGTACTTTCAAGATGGCGGGGCAACATGGCGAACCGACATGAGAACCCCTTACCCCGTATGTATTTTCAATGGCATATTATACACTTACCAAGAATACTTTATTACTCAACAAAGTAAATATACATTAATGAGCACATATATTTTTTAATTGTTTTTAGCTAAGTAATAACCTAAAAGAGTTACACAGTGTAGCTTTAAATGTACATTCAACTTGGCTTTGTAAGTCATTTCAACTCTAAATTATATTAAACTGACTTTAAAAATAAGATGGATCTTGTATATCTTTAAAAAAAAACATTTAAAATGGCTTAAAATTATCACACAAATATGTTAAAGTCCCCCTTTTAGTCAAATAATTGTATCCCTTAAAACTCATCTTTGATCACCAAAATTACATTTTAAATGCGTTTTCCTCTGAAAAAAAAAAATTGTTATGCCTTAAAGTAGCTTGAATGCAACCCTTGCCTCATTCTCATAATTGGGTTTCAATGAATACGCAAATTATCCCCGCCTCCACTCACTACACCAGCTCAGAGATCCACTCATTTGACGATCACATGTTGATTTGATTGGCTACAAGGTAGTTTGTAACATCACAGCAATATAAACAACTCTAGCAATATAGACATATAAACAACATTAAAAACTGTATTTTCACCACACTTTAAGATAATAAGAAAGATGTGAAATGCATAAACTGCATGCATTCAATGATATCAGTAGCCTAAGTCATGGCAACATATGTCCTATCAAAATAATTTAACCAATTTCAACTTAATTTTTCATTTGATTCAACTAGACAATAAATTAAAAAGATTAGTGTAAATGACCCACAAAAAATGTAATAAATACTTATACTTTTAATAACATTAGACTTTTAAAACGTATAATCTCTTTAATAACTCATCTATTCTAGTCACTGAATATTCACTATTCAAGTGATTGAATAATGAACTAACTGAACAGCATGCCTCCTACCATGCTAACTCATTAGATGTAGCATCACCTTCCTTGTCAAGCCTCCCTTAGCTTCTTCTCCAATTTGCTCTATTTCCTGAAGCTTGCCAGTTCCTCTGTCTCAAGAAACACACAACCCTGTTATGTGATCTGCACCGCTTGCTCCACTCGTGCAAGACACAAGCAGAGCCTTGTCAACATGGGAGGAGCTGGCGAGCAATACGTAACTGAACGAAGGAGCATCGGCATAAACTGTCTTAATGTATTGCTGTTCACGCAGCTGTCAGGTCTTCTGTGTTTCTGAATTCCCACCGGACTATATACTTCAACAACAATGACACAATTGTGTTTGATTATATTCCTGAAAGT